>WAAE01010372.1:0-30805 GCA_013400495.1 Nicator chloris
CTCTAAAACTGGACTTTTCAAAACTGTGAACCAGACAGATATGGCTGACAAGTACAATTATATGCTCAGAGGCTGCAATGTGAATCTTTACCAGGTCGGTATTGACTTTCTTACTCTTAGTTCTGTGCTGCTAAAACCCATCCTTCCACTCTGCTGGGTGTCAGCAAGACACCTGTGAAGTATGGCTTGAAAAGAAAAAGGACGAGAATGAAGCAAAAGTCGTGCAGAAATTTGCTCACATTCATCTGGCCTTCCAGTGGTTACAGCCTTACCTGATGCAGCTACCGGTTAGTTGTTTTAAAAATGAACTCTCTAATGTGAGCCAAAGCATTTCTATTTGGCTGCAGAAGAAATAGATCAAGATGTCTAACACTTACAACACTTCTCTTCACAAAAGTGTACTGAGAAAAACTCTGCGAAGATTCTTGAGTGATAAGGGGTTATTCTTGTTTTTCATCACGGAACAAAGATACCCCTGAGGTTAAGACTGCAGACTGTAGTCTGGACTGGATTCTTGACAGTATGACTGAAATCTTCTGTGGCCTTCAGCAAATCTGGGTTCAGTCCCAGCCTCTGGGTTGCTATGCCAAGGATCGTCAAGGGTGTTGGTGTTTTGTCTAGCCCTATCTTCAGCACTGATATCTGCATGTTCCGGCATTAACTAGGCTTTCTGTTATGTTGGTAACAGTGCTGAACTAAGGCCATGAAGAGAGGTTTGTTAAGAGAGGTATGCTTTGTTACATTGGCTGATGTAAATGGAACATGCCTATAAACTTACAGGCGAACTGAGCCTTGCTTAGTGCTTAGGGAGACATGAAAAACTTGGAGCTAAAAATCAGGAAAAGTAATTTCCTGTTTAACAGCATTAGTTGCATGAGTGGCAGGAAGTTACACCCACAAAAAAGGGAATTAGTCATGGAAGTGAAAAATTACAAGCTTCTAGAGAAGGCAAAGAAAGAGAAAGTAAACATCTAGAGAATGGAAGCATACCCTAAATTGAGTTATCTCATATACTGGATAATTCTGGGATGACATTTCTCTTTCCCTACATTTTCCATTCATGAAATAAAGATAGGACTTAGTAATGTACTACAAATGAAAGAAACTGTAGAATAAAAGATTTTTTCTTCCGTTATTCATTTAAGTATTGAAGCTAGTAATTTTGATCTGTAAATCTAGAAATAGTGTGTAATGGCTGCCTGAAATACTGAGGACTTGGATCTTTTTTATTGGAATAAACACACACCTTAGTAGTGAGTGGTCAAGAGGTATTTCTAGCCTTTTGATCTATTTTTAAATTTTAGGAATTTCATGCTTGTGTTGCCAGATGAACTTATGAGAGTCTGTATGAGTTTAACCTCTTGAGAGATTTTGTTAAATTTGGAGAGATAATTATTTTAAAAATGTCTATCTTTAATTATGATTTAACCAGGATAAAACTCATGTTCACATGGTTAAACTCTCTTTTCTTTGTCCCTTTATTATATTTTGGAATTGCTTCTTCCCAAAATGATGCTCAAATTTTGCCAGGTAGGGGGTGGTTGTTGTCAGAAAAAAATGTGCTGGATAGTGTTGTAATAGTTGAACAGTATCAATGTACACGTGCCATCCCTTAAGCCTGTACCCTGTTCCTCTTCAGGTCACAGGTGTAGGTGTAGCCAAAGACATGAGATTCCTGTAATTATAATAGAATTAAGCTAGTTTAGTAAATGAGAACACACAATTGATCACCTTGTGAAAAGGAAAAAATGGTATTTGAAGGCAGGCACTACTACAGGCCAAGACAAATATATTGGATACAGGCATGGTGCAATTGCCCAAGCTGCTGGGGCCTAATTCCTCAGTTATGGCTTCTCCACACTAGAGGTGCCTAATGCAGAGAGCAATTCATCCAGAGCATGTTCTCTGTATATTTCAGCTAAAGCTCAGTCAGCTAGAACAATCAACTCTGCTGGAAACTGGTTCCTGGGTTGCTGACATGGCAGTTTATTGTGTTATTGCCTATGTTTAGGTGATTTGTAGAATAGACTTGCTGGTGCACAGTGGGTGGTACTGTCTGTCCTCAGGGGCTTTCCTGAGGATGGTGTGGAGGTGCAGGAAGTCAAAGGTTAGGCTGGTGTGGGTGTCTCATCCCTCACCTTTCTGCTGTTTATGCTGTGCCTTTTGAGGCAGCCTGGCTGGATGTGCCAGGTGGTGTGGTAACCTGCCAGCTCTGCTGAGCCACAAGAAGTCCTGTGAGTTTCCAGCCATCAGCACAAGGCCTTGCCCATGCCAAATGGTCCAGCTCTCCTGTCTCACTAGTAAATCCTGATCGCTCTGCTGGATAGGAGTTCTGAAGGACCAATCCCAAACCTTGGTCCTGCTCGTTCAAATGGCATCATCAAGGCTCAGAGAGAGAGTATTTCATTCCACATTCAGTGTTGAAAATTACTTCTGACTCTTTATGATACAAACAAGGTTATTCCAGAGCAAATAGATTTGGAGAAAGCCCGGTTTTCTACAGTAACGTGGCATTTTCTCAGTATCTTCACACAGATATTGGATTGTACACTCTCATGTTGTTATTTACTTGGTCAAGAACCAGGAGGGCAGTACAATTACATTGACTAAAAACTATAATATCAGAAATGGGATCAGCTTCAATGTCACAAATCATCTCCAGAGTCAGATATGCAAATAAAACTATTGCAGCCTGTAACAGTTGCTACTAAAAAAAAATAAAAAATATCACCATATCTCGTTCTAAGATAATACATTGTTGGAACTCTGGTCACTGAGAATTTTAGACTTTCTATGCTAGCAGGCACTGACCCCCAAGAAAACACTGCATTTGACCTGAGGCCCCGGAGAAGGCTTCCAAAATTGACTGATAGAACTGGGATTATGGATGTGTAGTTTGAATAGAAGTGTGTAATATCACATGGTGGAAAACTTAGAGTTTAAGGTTTTAGAATACAGTAATATATATACAACAAGATGAAGGTTTTAGGGCAGAAGCAAGGTGTTCTTTTTCACCTTCTTCTTCATGGTTTTAGGTGGTATTTTGTAATTGGATAGAAAAGTGCACATTGCGGACCATGGGTGGTTGGTTATTGGGTTAAAAGTAAAAAATAATTTAGGTGTAATTTCTTAATTGGACAGTTTACTCTTAAAAGGACCTTGTAGAGATAGAGATGCGGCCATTTTTTACATTGTTAGCTAGAAGTGCTGTAGAACTCACGGTTTGTGAGAGTGTAATATAGGTAAGAATTAATAAACATCTGAGTCCGAACATGAAATACTGTCTCAAGCATTTAATCCCGACTCTGACAAAAAAAGAAGATAAAACAGCAACAATGTGTAGCCTCTGCTCAGGATGACTGCCATACATAGATGATATTCTTCTCTCCATACACAGATGATATTCTACTAAAAACTGAGATGATATCATGAGGATATTCTCAGATGTCTGACATAAAACACCACTTAATAATTGTAAACATATAAAAGATGCTTTTATGAAAGGAAAGTTACTTTATCTGTCAGAGCTAAGACCAGGGCTGTATTGTCTTTACACTACATGGAAAAGAGTTTATGTTATTTGCTTGGAAGAATGATCTCTTAATTCTCATCCTCAGGACAATCACTGGATTGTAGTATAGAGTCTGCATGTGACAAAGATAAATTTGCAGTGTGTCAAATCCTCATCTCATGTCACTATCCCCTACTTCTTCAAATCATAGATTTATAGAATCATTAAGGTTGGAAAAGACCCTCAAGGTCATTGAGTCCAACCTTTGGCCAAAACCCACCATGTCAACTAGACCGTAGCCCATAGCGTCCAAGTCCACTCTTTCCTCACCCTCTCCAGGAACGGTGGTTCCACCACCTCACTGGGCAGTCCATTCCAGTGCCTGACCACACTTTTAGTGAAGAAATTCTTCCTGAATGATGGGGAATATAAGCTCTTTTCCTGAAAGGAGAAGCATTTGCCATCCACAAATTACGTGAAAGGATCTATGGAAACCATGTAAACCTTTAAAGAGTTGGAGGTTATTAGTCTTAGTTGTAGGAAGAGTAATAGCACCTGTAACTTTGCCAGAGTGGTGCCACCTCAGAGAAGATAATACTTGACCATACATTTACATGTAATGGGAACACTAAAATAAAATATCATGCACTTTAGCAGACAAGGAAGCAATAGGAGATTCGGTGGCTGTCTGATAGTTAAATTTTACAGGTTTTGGCAGAAGTCCAAAATAATAATGATTATTTGAAGTTAGGGTGTTAGTTGAAATGTGAACTGTTAGGTTTCTGTGCAATTCAGAAAAATGAACTGCTTCAGGACCCTAATGTTAGTGTAAATATCCAACCAATATTTCAGGTAAAATGTGAACCATGTTCAGCTGTGGCAAGAAGCAAGAAAGGGAGGAAACAAAAATAACACTCTCCCATCTTTGGTTTTTGGCTTTAGACTCCTTCATGTTAGATAATTCAGTCCTCCAAGGGAACGTCAAGAAACTACATCTGGCCGATTACATTTCATATCTTTTTTTCCCTGGCTAACAAAGTCTGCAATGCTGTGTCCTCCATGGATTTCTCCCTATTATCATGTGACAGATTAGACTATATACTGTGAAACATAGGCTAGAATTTCTTCTATATTGAAAGTTGCAATGACATGTTTTGAACCTGAGTTGTAATTAAGTTTTAACTTGGTTTGATGTTTAGATTGAAATTGAGGGCACTAGATAAGCCAAGTTGGAAGAATGTAACTATCTGAGCTCAATAATGGAGTCACAGGGTAACTGTATGAAATGTTTAGAAAACATAATCTGTCAAAGCAGCAAGATCAAACAGAAATTGATGCATTTCCAGAATACCTGAGAGGTAAAAAAATCTGTATGGAGAAGACTGGTGATGTATCAAATATTGTATGTGTGAAATATTGAAAGCAGACAAGAATTTGACTCTTTTTAAACGTGGCCAGGCGTAAGAGTGTTTATGTACTATATAGCACCTGCTGCAAAAAGATTTAGGCTGACTGACAATTGGGCTGTGACCCAGGTCCATTGTACTAAATCTCTTGCTGTTGTTGCATCAGAAATCAGGTTTAGATGCATGTGGGTAGCATGTCTAATGAGTGCAGAAAGACGCCCAGAAGAAGAGAGATAGAGATATGACTTATCATGTATCTTGTTTTTAATTTTGTTTTTCTTTGATTTCAAACAGAATTTGGCTGTTAAAAAAGACTCATTTCAAGATTACGTCTATTTTTCCCCTGTGAATTGTTGGTAGGTTTACTGAGCTTGAACCACTGTTTTGCTGTTGGAGATAGCTATATGGGACCATGCTCGGTAACTCAAGGTGATTCACTTATCATTCTTAAGGCACCTTTTACTAAAAGGAACATTCTTAAGTACTCTAACACTTGCTCCCATTTTGTCACATTTCTGCTGATGAAGTCTTTTGTCTGACTTTGTTCCTTTTAGAAGGATTAATTTAATTCTGATAATCACCTTTTCATTTCTAAGCTGCATTGCATTTTTCCTACTCATTTTCTTTCTGGACATGGCAAAGCTGCAATTAATTTATTCATCCAGGTGCCTTTGCATATAGCCTGCCAGAGATCATGTCAAAAGTCTCCAGAAACTTTTACAATTAACAGTTGTAGCTACTTAACAACTGACTATCATTAGTAGCCTCTCTGTTCAGGTTACTTAATTAGTTACAACCAATTACCAGTAGGTTGTTTTCCTCTTCCGTGCAATTTGTAATTTAGTGAAGCAGCTTTTCCCTCACCCGTTTAAAAGTCTGTTGTAGGTTGCTGTGCTTGAACGATTAATACCTAAATGATTAATACCTACCTGGTAGGAGATCCGTAACAGGCACTTGATCCTGCTGTGGCAGGACTTGCTAGCAAGGTTTCCTCTAATGGCAGCACCAGAGCAACTCACTTTGCAGGCAGATCAGAGGGTGAGGCTCAGTATGACGTACAGAGGCACTGGTGGGAGAGTCACCTTTTTCCCCTTGAACTGTGTGGATTTATGATAAAGCCGAGAGCTTTATCCTCCCATGCGTTTACAATAAAAATGACTTTAAACCAGCTCATTAAAATGTCATTGTGCTGCAACAGGAGCTCCTTTTTTTTCCTGGGCAGATTCAAAAGATCAGACTTATCAGATCTGTGCAGGCAGTACAGAAAGAGGAAACTGATGCCTCCGGGGTATGTTCCTCCCTGCCTCAGAGAGCATGTTAGAGCAGGGAAGAGAAGACTCTGGGGAGAACTTATTTCTGCCTTTCAAAGGCAGAAATATAAGAAAGATGCCTTTCTTATAATGCAGCTTATAAGAAAGATGGAGACAGACTTTTTAGCCTGTAGTGATAAAACAAGGGCTGGTAGCTTTATATTAATTTAAACTATTTTTTTTTTATGAGGAGTGTGGTAAAGCACTGGAACTGGTTTCCCAGAGAGCTACTAGACCCATTCCTGAATACATTCAAAGACAGGTTGGACTGGGCTCTGAACAACATGATCAGGCTGAAGATATCCTGGCTCACTGCAAGGGGTTTGTACTAAATGACCTTTAAAAGTTCCTTCCAACTCAAACTCCTCTGTGATTCTAAAATTCTACAATCTTCCCCTCTTCATCAGACATATTTCTGCTACTTTGAGAAGTCTGCTGTGGCCACAGAAGCCTTTTCCTAACAATGGCTATAGGATCAGCCAGCTTTATTTCTTGTAGGACCCTGATATTGAAATTCCTATTAGAGACCTTTTTACTTGCCTGAAGATGCCTAGTTCCTATCAGCTAATTTGGATTACTGAACAAGCCTTCCTCTGTTCTTCCTTCTTCAGAAAGCTGAAATTTTAGTGCTTTGATTTTAACAAGGTATTTAATGTGTAAACTTAGAAAAGCATTTTCTAGTACCAGAAATTCATAGTGGTAGATGTTTGGTGAGATTCTGTAGACTCCAGGCCTTTTTCCAGGGAATGCTGCACAATAATGAATACCAAACAGAAATTGTTGAATACAGGTAAATTTTAATGAACAGCACTTGTGTGCTAAACATATGTAGAAAAAAGGTTTATTTATGGAGGTTCACCTGAGACTTGTTTGTGAAGGTTCACCTGAGATTTGAACATCCCAATCTAAATGAACACTGCCGTTCTTGATATATGCCACTTTGTCAAGATTTCTGAGCACAGATGGGGAACAATAAGAGAAGCTTCCTTTTTGCATAAAATACCAGTTTTATTTATACCCAACGAAACTGGTGGATCTTTAAAGCAAAGTGAAGCTTTGAAGAGAAGATTGAGATGAAAAAATTGCAAATAATCACAGTAGCCTTTTTAAGTGCTATGCCTACAGAATGGCTGGATAACACTGATGGTTGTGCATTTCTTATTGACTAGAACCAAAGAAATATTGGTGCTTTGTGTGAGGTAGCTTTTGTGGCCTGATAATAACTTGCTTCTTTGTGTTTCCCAGCAAATTATTCACATGGTATCCGCTTTACTTCAACTCATCATAGCAAAAGTTCTTACTTTGTTCTATGGATGTGACTAAATAATATGTGGTAAATTACATACTAAACAAATGATGATGTTTGGGTTAATTATTGAGACAAGAAGTCAAAAAATACTTACGTATTATGTGTTGACTATTTTCAGAGACTGAAGTCATGGTATGGATTATGGTTAAATTAGCTTCTTTTTATCCATTTATTTAGATATAAAACAGAAATAGTTTTCTGAAAGTATTCATTAAGTCTATTTTAGGCTCCCTTTGGAACACTTTTGGGTACTGAATATAAACTGGCATCAGCACTTTCCGTGCTCCCACTGTAAGCGCAGTAACAACAGCCATTATGTGATACTGTATATGATTCAACCTTATAGTTTTTTTGAGTTATTCTCCAGCAGAATAGATGGCTCTGTGTAATGACACTTGCCTATATTTTCTCAAGTGGCACTTTGCAGACACATTTAGTTATAACACTAAATCTATCTTTTATGAATTAATTAAGATGGTATTTGTGTTTCTAACTCCCTCAGGGAAGATGTAAATGAAGTATACTATGCTTAAAGTATTATTGTTGAGTTGGCTTGAAAATTTCAGTTTGAGATTCTGAATGTTGCTAGTGCTGTCTGTGTCAAAAAATAGAAGGTATCTGTAATCCCTTTCCTATTAAATGCACACTGTTTAAAAGAACTGACTGTACATTTCTATTACAGAAAAGAGTAAAATATTAGATAGAATGGGTATCCTATTTTCTATAAAAATATATGTGTTTGGAAAGCACACAAAAAATCAGGAAATCTGAAAGATCTTGACTGTATAGCTGAAATTTTCACTTTGTATTATATGTGGAGACAAATTCTTCCATTGTGTATTGGCTACCTATAAAAATGTGTTCAAGGGGCATACACAGCCCTTTAAACAGAACATATGAGGCAACACAGAAGCTGAGAGGCCCAATAATTTCAACTACATGTAGTTACATGGCCTTTCATACTATTCCTTTTTGTTTTTTAGCCAAAAATATAGACTTTTAAGTTTTTAATTTCTGTGCATTTCCAGCCATATAGTACTGTAGTGGGTTTCGTGCTGGCTAAATGCCAGTGCACCCACTAGAATTATTTACTCATTTCCTGCTGTGAGATATGGATTAGGAGGAGGGCAAAACAGGCTCAAAACTTTAAAGGGTAAAAAAAAAAAAAATTATTAACAGAAAGAAAAGAAAAATAATAAGAAAATCAGAATAAACCTTCACAAAACTTCTCCCCCCACACCCTCGTTCCCACTGATAACATAAAGAGACAAAACTTGGGATTTTCAGTCAGTTTACCACCTCTAAAATAGTCTTCCTTCCATTCACTTAGGGAGAGGAATGTCTCTTGCCGTACCATGGAGACTTCTCCACACGAAACACTTCTCTCATGGCTTTAAGGTTACAGCGAATCAGCCGCCCGGGAAAGGAAAGTCTGTTTGCAGTGTGAAAGTGCCTCCCATCTTTTGCAGCCTTCCCACACATGCTTTCATGGGCCATGTCAACCTATTGGGGTGCTATTTTAAGGGTGAACTGTTCTAGCATAAAAAGAAAAGTTCTTTTTATCTATCTCTGGGAACAAAGGTTTTCTTCTTCTGTTCCTGGGGCAAAGTTCTTCATCTCTCTCATCTCCCTCTGTTCAAGCTTCTCGTTGGATTACCGTTATTGCAACATCTGCTTATTTCAACACTGATGTTCCTACTCACAGCTCTGGTTAGAATCCTACATCCCCCCCTGAATTTCATGAATTACAGAGAAAAAACAAAGTCTGATATATATCTATATCTATACCTATATCTCAAATATATCTTCCCCAGAGCCTTACAAAAGAATTTCAGTCCCAAACTAAGGCATCTCCTCAATCCCGTCCCATCTACAATTTTACTCCTTCTTTACTGACCTCACTATTTTATATTGTTTTCTCTACATGTCTTCACCCTTTCCTTTTCCTGACTCGGGAGAGAATTGGTGTCCGTAGGTTCATTTGTCCTGAAGCTTTATCAGTTGAAACTGTTTTTATAGAGTTCTGCAGCGTTTAAAGGCTGATCTCGTCCAGGCTCCGCAATCGAGGAATCGCAGCGTCTCTCACTGCTGCTCACCTGGTCCCCACCATCACTGCATGAGTCGCACTGGCTGCCAGTGCCCTCCCTGTGCCTTTCCTGCATGCGGAGCACGGGAAAAACTGCTGCCACTGCTTTTGTCCTTCTGTCCTCAGCATAGCTGGCTAAAAGCAGCTAAGCAAACAAAGTCCATTGCAAGCCATGCCAAGATACCCACAGCAACACAGCGCTTCCCCGGCCGTGCCGATTTTGGCTGAGCAGTCTCAGCCATCTGGCTACTCCCGGCCTCAGGGCTGCCTCCATGTCTGGCTGCAGGGCCACTCCCGATGCTGGTCCCAGAGTAAACAGAGTTCATTTTGTGAGCCATTCCAAGATAGCCGTGGCTGTGCCACGCCACCTGGCTTCATGGCACTGCCCTGGTTATGCGGCTGCTCGCGGCATTGGGATAGTCCCGGTAGCAAGGCCCGACGGTGGCGGGAATCTCAGCCAAGCTACGTGCTGACCTCTGAGTTGATTGGCTCTTCCAGGTCCTCACAGGGAACCACCCCAGAGCCTGGGGACTCTCCCTCAAGTAAAAACCCGACAATCTGTTGAACCACGACAAGTACTCGGATAAAATAAAATGGGTAATGGTTTATTGAAGAAGATGGGTCCATGCCATTTTTGGTCCTGGATCATACAAGATGTTTGTCTGTTACTAGATTAAGTACTGTAATGAAAAAAGCCCATTAGCCTTGATACTGTGACTGAATCAATTGTTTATAGATTTGTAAATATGTTATCAATGAATAACAAAGGGTCAGTAGTACAGACCTCTGCACTTGCACTCTCTTCTTCAATGGAAGTGCTCAAAATCTTCGTGTGTGGTTGAGTCTACTGTGGGTTTTAAAGAGAAATTAAGATGGGAATGACTGCAGAATTTTCCAAATAACTTGTGATTATTCAGGATTCATTTGTCTTGAGCACAAGAGCCTCAGAAGGTCTACAGCTTCACAAGACATCAGCCTTCTCAAAAGTTCAAATACTGACAATGGCTGCATATCGAAAGGCACTCTTACAAATTTGTTAGGGAATGGCCACCTGGATGTGGCAACAATTCATTAGCAAAACCCAATTTTTTCTGTGTCTCAGGCTCTGACTGAGACATGGTCGAAAAAAAAAGGGCATGCAATTATCTGTTTGCCTGTAAGTCCTAGTTGTTTTTTTTTTGTGTGTGTTTTTTTTTTTTTTTTTTTTTTTTTTTTTTTTTTTTTTTTTTTTTTTTTTTTTTTTTTTTTTTTTTTTTTTTTTTTAAGATGCAGCAATGCAATCATGTTTCTCTTTCAACTGTGATTTAACAAGGCTGAATTTTTCTATGGCAGGCAATATCTTTGTCTGACCCAAATTCACTTTTTTTGGAGCTGCTCTGCTGGAACAAGATGAACAAATGTCAATCCTTGTTTTCTGTTTTCATGGGAATAGATGAGAGAGGATATATGTCCACCAATAAGATTTGGAGGGTGATGTGTAATGTTAACATGCAAATCAGGTTGAGATGATATTTCTGTCAGGGGAAATAAAAACTCTTCCATGAATTTCCCTCATCATTCCTTTCATTTTCTGCATATAAGCTCCATGTAAAACTGTCAGGCTGGTAATTAGGCAAATTATAGGGACCTTCTCATATGAAAACTAATGCAGTTTCCAGACAGTATTTCAAATGAAGATGCCCACAAGGAAGGCAGAAGTCTGAGCTCGTTTTCCTTTATTGGGACTGATTTATAAGTACGCAGATTTTTCACTGTCTAGACTTGACAGCAAGAGGATCTAAAGGTCTAAGGGTGGACTTTCTTGCAATTAATAGGTCTCTGAAAAATAATTGTCTTCCAGAAAGCAAGGTATTTAAATGCAATGTAATTTTTTTTAACATATTCCTGCTTAGCTCGGGTAAAATTGTGCAAGCTGTCTGCATATTGCATGATTTTTATGAGAAGTCATGAACTGGTGAAGGTTTATCCAAAATCAGCACAGACTTGTAAAGTTGGCAGCAATCTTTCCCAAGAGAGAGTTTGTGGGAAAAGCCAATTATAAACTAGGTTTCATAATTTGCCTCAAATTCTCTGTGCAGAGCTCTACAGAGAAACAGAATTTCTCACTTTTAAGGACACCGGGCAATAATAAGAAAAAAAAGTGATTATCAGCCTTTGTTCTTTTAAAAGCAACAAATATCATTCAGTAAACAGAGAAGAGGCTAGGGAAAATGTAGTAAGCTGTGTAAGAAGGAACCACCTCTCAAAACGATCAGGGAGAAGGTTTTGGGGTGGCAGAGTCAATAAGGAATACAATATATGAAACAGACTAATTTTTACGGTCAGATATATATTGGCATAATATTCTTATACTTCTGTAAGACAATTGTTTTTCATCTTGCACTATATTCATATAAAAAAGATTGGCATTTGTCAAAATCAGTGTATGTTGAATGAACCTAATTTAGAAGAAACTCATTGTAAAATTGAGAAAGTTAATCCTGTTAGCATGTCATCCATTTGACTATTCCTGGCTGAGGTTTGGTTTACAACCTATATTTAATATGTTTTCATCAGTGATGCAGGAGGGGAAATGTCAGCAGCCTGCTTTGGTGGGACTATGAGGAAATCACCCCGGCCCTGGGAACTGACCCACTCCATCTCCACTGGGCTGAGATGGAAAATCTCCCCAGACCCTGCAGCCCACTGTTTCTGGTTCCTCTTTAAAATTATTATATCATGTCTACCAAAATTTACAGCTCACACTGAGGTCACATTTTAAGCCAGCAAGGGGCTTTACTGAGGCATGTGAAGGATGTTTGAGAGCAGGCCTTGCTGTCTGTGTAATACAGTTTAAGTTTACTTTCTGAGCAGACATAGAATTGATCTAGTGTCTAGGACCTACTTCACCAGTAATACTGGGCAAGTGCCCAGAGACACTAGTGTTCCCTGTAGGAAAAAAAGGTAGCCAAGGCTAATGTCCTGAGGAGGGGACATCCCTCAATTATACAATCTTGGTGACAAGACAATTAATTTAGACATATAATCTGTTTTCCTCAATCACATACTCTTCTTAACCACTTAGGAAATTATCCCCAAATCCTTATTTTACTTCGGCAAGAAGGACTGAGTATTTTCAGTCTATTTTTCTGTACATGTCTGATAACTGCCCCTTTCCTTCACAACCTTGTCATTGCAGACCCTGAAAATACAATCATCTTCCCAATACTGGTCCCTGTGATCAGTCTGGGAACATCTTTGGGGTTGGAAGACAGATTGCCGTTTATGCTTATTATATTACAGTGAAAGGTTTTGAGGGCTGTTATGGAAACCATGTAACCATTTCCTCATAAAGCTGCTTGGACCAGTTGCTGAAGGTGTAGTGTATTCACCTCAATCTATTAATGAAATCAAACCATATAGAAATAAGCTAGGAAGGAGAAGCACAGCCAGTATAAAGGAGAAATGTTTCATTTTCTTCTTAGCCTTTAATTAAGCTTCAAGCAAAATATCTTGGGACATCATGGAGTCCTAATTTCTTCATTGCTTGAAGAGTTAATCTCATATGTGTCTGCAAAGTGTACTGCTGTTCAAGTGAAAGCTCTGAGTTGCTGGCAGGGACCAGGGACCAATACACGAAGTGATGTTATCGAGAGGGTAACATTAGACAGAAAAATGTTTCTCTCATTTCTAACATGGTGTACACCTATGCCTTTCACTAAAGTGGAGTGATTTTATTTTGATTTGCCTTTGAACATTGGTCCAATTACCTCTACTGTTAATGAATGTGTTTACATTTTTGACAGCTGAGTCAATAAAGCTAGGGTTCATAAAGTATTGTAGTTGTGACATTACATAGCATTTTCTTTCTTAAATCCTTGGGTTTGCTAGTACTTGGCTATAATGAAGTAGAATTTAATATCCACCTACAGCAGGGAAAAAGTTCATATTTTTATATCTATGCAGCTGGAAGGACATGATGCCCACCCCCACTCACCTTTAATTCTGTTACCTTAACAGCCAAATAGGAAAGCCCTCTAGGAACAGTAATTCTATAAGCTTAAGGTAGTCAAGTGCTAGTTTTCATATCACAGCTATGTTGTCCTCTCTTTTTTCTTTTTTCTCCATTTAGTTGATGAAGAATTTTGCTGCTGTATCACAGATTTCTGAGCTTTCCCATGATTTCCAGGAGATCTGGATCAGCATTAATATGTTTTTATTACCAAAAGGTGTTACCCAGCACAAGACACTTAACATCTGAGTAGAAGAGCCAGATGTGCTGACAACAGATCACAGGTCTCTTTTCACAAGGACTAAGGGCATAGAGAAGTTTCTGCTGCCATCACTGAGAGAAGGTGCTAAGCGTGGTTCTTGCCATCTTGCCAGAGATCATCACTGTAAATGGCAGGCCATAGTTCTGGAACCTTGCGATAAACTGCACAAGGTGTTTTTAGGATTATAGTCGTGCAAAAATGGGGTCTTTTTTTTCAGAGGAGAGGAACAGGAAAGGGCAGGTAACCAACTTTCTTCTGATGTCCGTGGCATTTCTCTGGCCCCTTGGGCTCACAGGGATGTCTGTGTAAGAGTAGTTTTTTTCCAACTAATTTTGTCATTAAGACCGAAATTATTTTCTGGGGATATGGGAAGTATTAACAATAGCATGCTTGCTTGGGAGAAGCAAAACCCTTCTTGAAAATACCCAAGCCAGCTCTTGCTCTGTCTCACTGCTTTCCTGGGTTGATTTTCAGTTCAGAGGTGAAGCTCCCTGTCCATATTCCTTCAACCTAGACGTTTTATCAACATCCAGACCATGATGGCACTGTGTGGGCTGAAGGATGGCTGAGGAATAGGTGAGGATGCCAGGCAACAACAAGGTTGAGGTATAAGGCACGCAAACTAATTCTTGTTGCTCCTGGATAATGTGCCTGTATACATAGTGTTAATTGGAGACCCATGCCTGCATCTCAGCCAGCTGATGGACTGACATCCCTTCTCCCCCTGTTTATCTTCCAGATCTCTGACAAACAGAAAGCTTCCTCTGACTGTGGATGCTGACATCTTCTGAGCTCCTTCAGCCCCCTCATTCTGTCAGTCACAGTCTGCATCCTCCAAGGTGAATAGCTTTGGAAAATAATCATCAGTTAGGCCTTATCAGTGGAAGTGAAGATGAGGACTCTCAGGATAACTAATCTATAGATGCATTGCTTTCTGGTGAATTCCTGGACTCTTGGCTGTTTTCAAATTTTCACCTAACAGCTAAATCAAGCCAATTCAGCATCCACAGCTGCATCTAATTAGTTTGTTTCATACGTAGAAACACTGTGTGTCAGGTGGGGAAGGAGAGAAAAAAATTTTTCCTGCTGGTGGTTTTAGGAAGAAAAAGAGAAGGGTTTGTACCTGAGAAATCTCTTGCTGTTTTAGATAATGAAACCGTTTTTCCCCATAAAGGTTTACCTCCTCACCTTTCATGTGTGCCTGGGATGGGGAACTGTCCCACGCTCGGCAGTGACTAATTATTGAACTGTGCTCATAAAAAGCTCTGGCAGATGGCAATCAAATGGGAACGAGAAATTATTACAAATGACACTGTATGCTAGATGCAATGGCAACAAGAAATCTCTAGAAATCCAAAATGAGGGAAATAATCACTTGGTAAATACATATGACATAATTAATTATAGAATTATTATGTCTATTTTTCTTGCTTGTGCTGGTCTTCTAGACCTAAATATTTTTCTTCATTTTAAATATTTCATTTAGTTGTATGGCTTGACATAATTTTCTTTTTCTGATGTGCTTTCTTATCATATTGTTGAAGAGAACTGCCTTCACTCTCCCTTGTCTTGTCCTCTTTTCCCTCCTGCTTGCTTTCACATAATTTTAAAGGCATACTTGCTCTTTTTACTTGGAACAGTACTTCAATATATTCAGACTGTGTTTGACTCCATGAAGAATTTCTTTTGCCTCTGTGATTACAGAGAGCCTGAATTTATAGCAGAATATCATATATATATAAAGATGGGAAACTGAAGGGAGAAATCTCTTTGAACAGTCATGCTAATGTAATTTTATTTTTAAAGCACATTTGGAGACCTGTCACTCACAGTTTTAGTACATTAGCTTAGCATTTGCTGATCTGGCCTTGGAAGCAGAGACATGAGTGAAAGTTGGCAAACTTTTGGTGTCACAGCAGTTCTGCTCTGGAGTCTGCAGATCTACAGGCCAGGCCTAGAGATGACTCCAGAACTACAGGCTCAAATGGGAATGGTGATATTGCTTCTAGTTCGTGCTGTCTGCTGTCTGAGCTGAGAAAGCAACCCTGTCGTGTGTATAACCCAGAGCAGCCTTTACTCAACAACATCTGCCGTATGATCAGTAAGAGTGATGGGAGCACAGGTTGAAGAGCATCACCTTAATGCCCTTTGAGCATATTCTCAGCTACAAACAGGGCATGCAGGTACATGTCTGTGCCTCTGTGCATGTTAAAGTTAGATCATGCGTTAATTCCTCTTCTTGGATCCAGAGAGGGTGGAAAATCTCTGAACCTCAAAAGCCTAACTTTTGAAAGGATGTGCAACCCTTCCCTGGATGGAGACAACCTTGGAAAAGCAAAGGCTTAAAAACAAGGGAGTTCTGCCTCTTTCTGGGTTCTCTGTGTCATTATACTTCTACCAAGGCCAGGCTGTTGAACCTTTGGAACAACACAAGAATAAGAACCACACGGTTTTTGGTTGTGCCTGTGGGAAGAGTGATCAGTCACCCTGCGGATTGCTCAAGGGACCTGTGAAATGTTCTCTGAGCTGTCACAGAAATAAGGCTGTAAAGGTTTTTCTTTCATTATTATTATGTTGTCCGTTTTTCTTAATTCAAGTACTGATTCAAACACCTTTTAACATTTGCTCGACAACACTTGTTTACCTTATTTTCTATTACAAAAGTTTTGGTGTTCCAGATACAAATTTGAAAAGGAGTAAGGTGGCTAAAGATGTAGCCACACTTTGAACTTTCTAAATTTTGAGTGAAGTCGCCTGCCTTTGAATTGACTTCAAAACTCTGAGGCTTTGTGGAGCTAAACTTCAAGGGCAAGGGTTATGTGTTCTTGAAAAGTTTATTTGGAATTTTCCATTTGGGGACAATAATTTTCAATGACTGGGGACAATGAGAAAGCTGCAACTGTTTAGCCTACAGAAAAGTCTCAAAGAGGGATCTTTTTAATTGAGGTAAGTACCTAAAGGGATGGTGCACAAAAGATGGAACCAGATTCTGTCCAGCTGTACCTAGTGACAAGTTAGAGGCAGTGGGCACAAACTGAGGCACAGGAGGTTCCCTCTGAACATTTTTCCACTGTGGGGTGACCAAGCACTGCCAAAGATTGCCCCAAGAGTTTGTGAAGTCTTCATCCTTGGAGACTTTTGTAACATCTAGTTTTTGAAGCTTTTTGGACACTGTCCTTGGCAACATGCTGTAGGTGATTCTTCTTAACCAGGAGGCTGGACCAAATGGTATCCAGTGGTCCCTTCCAACTTTAACTGTTCTGTCATCACGTGATTCTCTGGTACTGTTATCACATTTAGATGTCATTTATATTGGAACTTTATTAACGTTGTTATTTAGTTTGTTGTTTTGATACTGCTTTTTTTTTTTTTTTTTTTACAGTTATGCATAAATCTGTATCTCATTCTATTACCTGTTTCAGTTTGAAATCATTCATATTTCAATGGTTTTCCATTGGTTTAAAAATAATTTTGGCTCTTTGTCTCTAGTAATTCCTGATCCTTCATATAGCCTGAAGTTTCTGCAACAATGCAATAATAGAAAACTAAAAGTCAGTAGCACTCACATTTTTCCCAGCTGGTTTAGTTTGTAAACCCTTGTAAACTCCTTTGCTCACAGATGAAGCACAAATTTACCTTGAAGTTACATAAGTAAATCTCCCTTCTATCAGATTTGTTATATGGTAAGTAATTCTATTTTGCCATATAAATTTGAGGCTGTTATAGTAGTAAATATAATTTGCCCTTTTGTTTTCTTTGATGTTACATTTTGGTGACAAAGGGTCAGTAGACTTCAATGAAGACATGATTGTCTCGCTCTGCTGTGCATTGGTGCAACCTCACCTCGAGTCCTGGGGGCAGTTCTGAGTAGCACAGTACAGAAAAGACATTAAGCAATTAGAGAGTGTCCAAAGCAGGGCTAAGAAGGTGGTGAAGGGCCTTGAGGGGAAGCCTTATGGGAAGCAGCTGAGGTCACTTGGTCTGTTCAGCCTGGAGGAGGCTGAGGGGAGACCTCACTGCAGTAACAACTTCCTTGTGAGGGGAAGAGGAGGGGCAGGCACTGATCTCTTCCGTGGTGACAACAACAGGACTTCAGGAAATGCCCTGAAGTTGTGTGAGGGGAGGTTTGGGTTGGATATCAGGAAAAGGTTCTTCTCCTAGCGTGTGGTTTGGGCGCTGGAACAGCATCCCCAGGGAAGTGGTCACAGCGTCAAGCCTGACAGAGCTCAAGAAGTGTTTGGACAATACTACTGGGCACATGGTGGGATTCTTGGAAATGATGCTGTGCAGGGCCGGGAGCTGGTCTTGATGATCCTTGTGGGTCCCTTCCAACTCACCATTTTATGTGGTTCCTAGTTCCAAGGTACTCTGTATTCTCCCGTATTGAGCTAATCTAGATCAATTCGCAGCTGGAATCATGGGCACTGAGGATGGTGAGAGACTCAGCAAAGCAAAAAGATGACACTAGCTGGTGGGATTAAACTCCCCACTAACCCACCCTGGAGAAAGAGACAAAAATGGGGCAGACCAGCAGAAACAAAATTACAACAGATTAAAAAATTCCTTGACCACTAGGCATGTAGGTAGCAAGACAGAAATAAATGTTGTTAGACTAGTAGTTTGTGCTATTTGATACCTGGTGCAATGATTTTACACAATGCTTTTACACACAAAGGATTGTATTTAGTGTTTGAATCCCACACAACAGCACAACATATCTGTTCATTCCTTGCAATAGTGGAATCACCATGCTACAGACTTCCTAATGCTCTGCCTTGACTGCTATCAAAGGGAAATATAAATTTGTGTCACATGAAGCATAATAATGAGAGGAACAACTGAGATGACCTACTTCTTACACACTACCTTCAGGCAGCAGTATTTCTGTGCCTGGGAACCTTGAGGGCAAGCACCTCACAGCAATCCTGAGTTAAGAAAGGGGTAAGATATTTTGGGGGTTAAACATCCTGATCAGGAAAAGGGCTGCACTGTTCTAAAAAGAGGTGTGGGAGGTAGGGTTTCTGGACTTTGACTGATGTTCCTGGGGAGTTCTGCTGAAGAGTAGCATTTTCAAGAATTTAGAAAAGGGAAGGAAAATAGTGTTTTAGCACAGACACTTGTCATGAAATAAGTGAATTAAGCCAACACACATGTACACAAACTGAGGAGCAGATCCAGAGACCTATTCACTATTGTGGCTTACCTTTGTAACACACTGTAATTCACCCTGGGGCTCTGAGGGAAAGGTGAATGAGCAGCAGTCATGACCATAGCTGCTCTCTGAGCCAGAGGTGGGGGGCAGAGTGCAAACCGTCCTGCGTTTCCACAGCTGTTTCAACAGAGAGGGTTTAAATGTGCTTTTGGCTGTTGCACCAAAGGAGGATGGCAGGAGAAATGAGTCTCCCATGACCTCTGCTCTTCCCCTCTGCATCTATCTCTGTCCATCATGAGGAGTGGATAGCAAGAGATACTGCAGGACAGGATGCAGGAAAGGAACTGAGCAGACTGTCTGCTCTTGATCCCATAAAAAATACACAGATATGTGTAGTTTCAGCGGATAATCCCTAAGTGTGATTAGGGTAAAGAACAGAGCAGGAAGGAGGGTGTTTGGTGTCTCACAGTGCTGCAAAAACAGATCATGTTTCCTTGTGACCCTGCTAGAAATTCCTGGCTTTGGCTTCAGTAGAAACAGGATCTCACCTTAGAAGGAGAATATCTTCCTTCAAGAAGAGTAAGGTTTCATGCCCCATCACTTGGCAGAAGGTCCTTCCTGTGCTATGCCCATTTCTTCACAGGACTATGAGGAGGAAAAAAAGGTAATTAACGCTATCATCATTGCTTTTTCTCAAATACAGGAGATGGGAAAAAGCCTCATAGATTCAAAAGCGTTTTTCTGCTTGCTTTAAAAGTAGATCTTGTCATATTAACCCCACTTTAATTATAAATTGCACCTATTCTGGGGGAAGCTGAGGGAAAGATAGCTGTAGAGTATCCCTGGATAAGTGCATTTTATCTGCTCTTTTTAAAGGCTAAAGAACAGCAATGGAAAGATGATCATATTTCCTTGGCAGCTCCATAACCTACATTTTTGGAGCAGCTGCTTCAAGTTACTAGGACTATCACTACTACTATCAAATTGAAATTCATGTGAAGGACCTGGTTTCTTTCCCCCTCTCTGCCCCCATCTCTCCTTATCCCCCCTGCCCCCTTTCCCCTTTGCCTTTCTCTCCCCCTTCTGTTTTCCTCCCCCTTCCCTTCTCCTCTCCCTGCTCCTCTCCTCCTCTACCTCCCTCTATTTCATTCCTTTTTCTCTTTATCTTCTGCCCCCTCACCTCTTGCACTTTGTCTGTTCTAACTTTTCTCATAAGAAAACTTGTTGCCTGGTAAGAATCTTCCTGAAGGGCTAATTCAAGGATATAGGATAATATTTATCTGGTCACAAGAGATTTTCTTTCATTCAATTTGAAATAATAAAACATAATTTATACAACATAAATAATGTTAGCCTTCAAAAATCTATGAGAGAATGGCAGTGTGTCTTTGCTGAGCACAATATAAAACCTCTTGTGTGAGCTGATCAAATTAAATAAAGCTCCTGTGCTGTCAAAGTTCGAAATCTACTGGTGTGCCAACATTCATTCTTCAGCTCCGTATTTAGCTTTCCAGGCAGACAAGGTCAGCTGTATCTGACTGATTCAGCTTCTGTCTTACAGCAATACCAGGTGGTTGTTTCTCCAAGAAAGAGGGTGTTTTCCCCTATTTACCTCCCACAACAGAGCAGCTGATTTGGTCTCATTCCACCAGATGGCAAACTTTAACCAAGGGAAAAAAAAAAGGTATTTTTGCAGCAATCCATTTACCTTAGGGGAGAGGGGGAAGCGAGCTTGGCTTAGTGGTTGTTTTTGCTGGTTTCTTTCTTTCTGTTTTAGAAAATGTTTTTACTATAAGAGGCTCACATCCATCTTCTGGCATGATTTGTAGTGTTTAGAAAAATAAATCAATAGAACAACATTTGCTGTCAGCTATCGAGTAACTGACAGGTGTCATCAAGGGAAGCAAAAAATGATTTACAATATATGGTCCATCCCCAAATTTCACCTAACAGAGGCAAATTCAGTGCTCCTAAAGAAACAAATGAGTATAGTGATCCCAGTAAAAAAAGAGAAGATATTACTAAGCTCTCAGTGCTACGTAACCAACTCTGAGTTCTTGTTATCCCAAAACCCCACATTAATCCCTACCTTTGACTCTCAGGAACTGCTCTGCCCTGTATTTCTGCTATTATAACCTGCCCTTAATGCATGGACAATGGACAGAGCAGAGAACTGTGCTTGCTCTGTTCAAGCTACATTATCTCTTCAGTCCAGGGCAGTCTGTGTCTCAGATCTCCTGGGAATGGAGTTAAAGTCTGCTTGTATTAGTGCAGCAGACTTTATCTGCTGTGTTAAGTTAAAGGTGCTAATTTTCACTCATTTTGTTTTACGGACTGGCTGTTCCAGCTTCACCGGGGCAGCAGTTGTGTCACCAGGTTTGGCTTGGCATTGGTGACTCAGCCATGGAGCGTTGGAGCGATGTGTGAGGACCGGCTCACCGAGGTCCAAGCTCAGCAATCTGGCCCTATGGATATGGAGATATCTGCTCTGTCTCCAGCAAAAACAGCTCCAGGGGACTCTGCAGCCTTTGGGTTAGAAAATCTGGCACAGATAAAATCACAGTTGCCGCTACCTTCACTATTCTTCTACTTTTTTTTTTTTTTTTTTTTTTTTTTTTTTTTTTTTTTTTTTTTTTTAAGTTAGCAGTTCTCTCCTCCTGAGGTTGTGGGTGCATCCCCTCTTGGTAACTGGGCTCCAGGTAAATAGCATGGTGGGAGCCTTGGCACCCCTGGGGGTTGCTGTGCCCATCCCTGTAAACAGAAAAGTGGTACCCAGTTGTTCAAGAGGAGACACATGATTGGCTAGCATCATGAAAGTCTTCAAAGGGCAGAGGGGAAATCAAACCTATGTTTCCACTGCTGACCTAATGACTGGAGAAAAAGAGTTCCCTTTTTTTCCTGTAGTTTCTTTCAAGTAAATTACTCTTCCACTCTAATTTTCTTTATTTTAAGTTTGAAAATATCTTTACTTGTGTCTTTACGCCTGTTTCTTAGCTCTTTCTAAGAATAAACATCTATAAAGTAAATCAATGCCATAGACATTTGTAAGATTATGCCAGATGAGCCTGAGGGAAATTTATGCAATGAACTATTATGTGGCAGTTTGTAGAGTAGTCAAAACTTGTGAGCTCCCGTTCTGAGACTGGAAAAAAATACATACATTTTAGCTATTTTTGCATTTCCTGTTTCATGGTTTTAATTTTTTTTTCTCAGCATCATGGGAGGTTGGAAGCCTTTGTTTTTCCAAAACTGCAAACTCATTCTTCTGTTCTGACTCCTAGAATGTATGCTTCACAAAAGGCTCAGGATTGATTACACTGTGAAGATTGAAGAGCTGCAACAGTGCAGGCTGCAGTGAAATGGAACAGCTAAGGAGTACAGGTGGCAGGCTGTGGGTGTCTGGCTCTGTATTTATGCTCTAAGACCTTAGCTTGTGCTTCATTTCTCTCAGGGAGAGGATTATGGGCTTTGGAGTTTTGTACTGTGCCTGGAGTTTGTTTAGGTCTTAGATTTTTTTTTTCCTTGTGGATAAAACACTGCAATTTCATGCAGTGCCTCTGCCAGAGCTCCAGGCATGCCTGGGGAAGTTGTGAATGCCCTCTGTGACTCGGGCATCCCTGACACACACATCTCCTCTCTCTGGAAACAAGCAATATCTCTCCAAAGCCATGTAGGTTTGACCCACAGCATGACTCATGTCACCTTGCTTTGCTGTCACTCGCCACTTACTATCCACTTACTTTTCTGAATTAAGGGAGGATGCTTTTGAAAGCATCACACCAGGGTGACAAAAGTGCAGCCAGGTAGGAAAGTGCTTGCTGCTTCCAAAGACAATGTGTCCTCTGAGAGATATGGGAACCCACCAGCCTTCCCAAGCTGTTCTCAGCAGAGCAGTAGTGTGCCAGCTTGGTATGCTTCTAGGTGTAAGGACAGTGAGGTTATTTGTGTGCTGGGCCTCCCTTCTCTGCTGCTACTAAAAAATGCCACTGCAGTGGTATAGAGAGTCACAAGATTTTTTTTTAATTTCTGCTCTTGCTGTGGGCTTTGACTCTGTGAACTTTGCTTTGGCTTTCCCAGTGTGAGTTAATTTAGAGATCACTTGTTTTTGTGACGGAATGCAAGGGATGAGACCAGTGTGATGATTTTGGAACAAGACCACAAAAACCAGGCCAAAATTGCCCAGGAAGAGAAGTATGTTTCCTTCATTGCATCCAGTAAGTTTGAGTATTGTACTAAAGTAAAAGTCCCCCAAAACTTTGAACGTATTAATGTCTTTAACGTGGTTTTAATTTTACTATTAGTCTCATATGTGAAATTCTGCTGTATAAATTTCCCCTTTTGTTTTATAATTCAATTGTTCATATACAAACCAAAATAAAATCAGATTCCTTTTCCACATTCATAATGGCTCTGCAGCTCTGAAAAAACGTAACTGTAATAAACCAATGCAAACCAAAATTCTTTTCTCTTCTGCTAAGAAAATTCTGTAATAAAAGTCCAAGTAAATGTAGAAGATTGAACATTCACATCATATTTTTCAAGCGTAGGAATGGACTCTAAAGTCATGCATCTTAGTTAAAAAAAATGCTTTCCATTCCTCTCTGAATGGCATTTTGCAGTCTGTAGGGTTTGTTTAAGTACTAATCTATCAAACATGGAGAGAGCTGGGATCACTGGTCTAAGTAATTTGTGGAGAGGAGACAACCCCTCTACCTTAAATAAATCTGAGCTTTCTTTGAAAGAACGGCTTGAATCAGAAGTGCTGAGCTGCCAGGTGGCTGAAACCACATGTGAAGTTTGATCTCAGATGTGTGGAAACCATCAGGCCAACAAAAGTATATGAAAGATGTATCTACAGTAAGCTCAGAAAGATTCCATTGCTGCAAATGAAGGTATGGTCAAGTTTTTGAGGAAAGTGCTAGGTGTACTTGCCTTGTGCTAAGTCTTTCCTGGGATTCAGCCTGCAATCAAGCTGGAGTCAGGGTCCTGAAGTAGATGAACCTGTGATCTGAAATGTATGGCTTCTCTCATATATGTTATATGATTTCAAATGTTTTCTATGTTGTTATCTGTGGACAATATTCTGAAACCGCTTATTTTACTTACTAAGATAAAAACTTTTGCTACTGATGCAGGCTCCTAGTCAATCTTTCTTCTTCAAATAAATGTTGTTTTGCTGTTACTGCCTTTCTCTGCCACTGCTAAAATAAATCAGAATCCCCATCTCAATGCCTGTAGAGACAGGAACATTTAATTTATAGCAATTTCCTTTTCTCTTCATGGTTTCTACTAAACAGAACATGCTGGGTCTCAACCTGCATTTACATTTATGCTAAATTACAAGCAGAACAATCAATACAAGTCCCAGCTCATGCTGCCCACAGCTGAACAGCACCAAAAAAAAGAAAACTGCCGAGGAAATCCTACCCAGCCAGGTTGTTACTTGTTTCTTGTCAATATACTTTAACAGATGGCATTTAGCCATCTATTTATTTATCACGGTGGTCTTGGAGTGCTTTCCAAGAGTTGTGGAGATGAAAAGAGGAGCTTATCCTTAGACACCTTGTGAATCTTCCTTGCAAGGCAGTCCCAGATAGCCGCTTCTCAGGGCAGGTTAGGACAGGCAGAGGGGGTGTCCAGGCAGTATCTCCTCTTTGAGTGCCCAAGGAGATGAAGACAGGACTTCCCTTCACACAGGACTGCTCCTGGTGGGATCTCTGCTGGGGTGGTTATTGCGAGCACTCATCCCTGACTATTGCAGTCCTCCTTGGCACATGTGTGTGCCTGCTCTCCACCTCACTGGCTGTGTGAGCAGACCGAAGGGGACTGGCTGCAGGAGTGACCTTAGTGCTGAAAGGCTGCTGGGACTGAGTTCTGCTGTGACCATTCCAGCACCTGAGTGACATCCCCTCTGTCCTGCCACCCACCTGCGGAGCTGCTGCTCGTGTGGGTGAAGGCACTGCTAGCTCTCTGTGCAGCCCTCCTCGCAGGGCACACGTGGGAAGGTGTTTGCAGCTTTTGCCTTGCGGCCCATGCTGAGCTTAAAACAAGCAGAAGAGCATCTCTGTGATCCTGCAGTTAGAAGCTAGATCCTGCAGAGCCGAAGAGACTGACTGAATTGACAGGATTAATGTGACTCCAGGGGGTCTCCCTGCAGCTAATCAGGAGACGCTGGTCCTAATGAATGAAGTGCAGTGGAGACAACTGGTACGCTAAAGGCAGTCAATGTCCCCTTTATTGTAGGTACAGTGCTAGTGATTAAAACACTACACTGTGGGATGCAGCTAACTCTCAAGCAAATTCTTGAGCTGAAGAAGGAATAGCTCATAATATGTCATCTGCAAATGTAATGGAAATCACTCCTTGGGACACTTGTATTTTTTGATCAAGGGTTGTATTGTAATTGATGCAGGTTTTGGGGACTGTGGCTCTAGCTCCTGCCTGTCTCTCATGCAGCTTCTACTCAGAGCCTGCTCCATGTCTCAGAAACAAGTAGGTTCAACAGAAACGAGCTAAATTAATCATTTCCCCTCCATAAACTGATGCTTATAATCCTGGCTGTGATTTCCTGTTATGTCTTTCCTTCTGCACAGAACTTTATTCCCTACTGAGATGAAATAAAATGAACCAAACCATTGTCAAAACAATTCAAAGCGCTCTGCTCCTTTGAGCAGAGGGATCAGCTCTACAGCCTTCTTTGCCTGTTAACTCCTCAAACTGCTAAAGAAACAGATGCAGGAAAAATGATAGTGTGTCTAATACTATATATTAAATTTAAGTGATGTGTTTGTTATATTGGTAACAGAATATCATGTGCAATACGCCTTTCTGTCCCGGCCAATGCCCCGCCTTAGAATAAATAAAAATCTCTGTGTGCCTGCAGATTATTGACCAGATTGCAAATGAGCTATTGAATAAACACGTGTGAAATAGCACATAAAAGACACACAAAAAATAGGTGTGAAGAATGGGCCTTCAGTCTCTGTTCAGTCACAAGGTTAGACCAGAGAAGCTGTCGGTTAAACTAATGCCAATCACACTGAAGGTGCAGCGTAGCTTCCCTGAAGGCATAAGTGTCATTCTCTGCTCTAATGACACAAAATGTTTGTGGGTATGTTTGGGACAGAGTCCCCCATAACACACCTTGATGTAGTGGCTGGCCAACAAGCCAGCGTTCTTGGTCAAACAGCAATTTCATGATTGCTGAATTATCTACATATGTCTATAAGACCAGTAAGATTTGTTTATTTTGCATGTAAAGGCTTTTAAAATTTTTTTGAATTTATTAAATTGTTGCTTCTTACAGAGCTCTCTTAACAGCAACCATTCATTTTTCCCCAAAATCCTGTAAGTCCATGAAGGAATAGAAAAATCTATATTTACATTTCACTTCTGAAAAAGGCTAAATATGATAACGGTCAAGAATATGTTTTTAGCAGGGACTAAAATGTTATTATCCATCCTGTCCTTATCAAAGCCTACTTTTCTCCTGTCTTGTATTTCTAGAGGGTCTTTCCCGCATTATCTATGTTATGCTAATTAGTTGCTAACTTCTACTTTCTCTCTTTCCCTCTTTCATATTTAATTAACATGGTGGATGTTGTCTTTTTTCTGATGGTTACAATGAACAAGGCTCCTGTGAAAACAATGTTTTTTTAAAACCTTTTTAATTGAAATGGCATGAATTCAAAGATTGTCAGGCAGTTCTAGTAATTTTGTCACATAAAAGTTGCTTTGGAGACTCTTCCCCTGAAGCACACTTAAAAACCCCCAAATTAGCTTTTTGCTTAGGCAGCTACTGTTGTGCAAAAGAACATTAAAAAAAAAAGCCAGCCATTAAAGAATAACTAAATATTTTCTAAATTTTGGCAGTTGCACACAGAATGTTGCATTCAAGTGTGGATGCACTCTAATGCACACAAATGTCCTTCCTCTAAGGTAGAAAATAACCCTGAGGTACAGACTCTGTTTTTAAAGATTGGTGCTACCTTCCTGTCTGTGGTGTGTTTCCATAAGAAGTTTCTATAACTTTTTTTCACCATGCGATGAAATCCTTCTCCTCAGCAAGTGGGGTCTAGATGTTTTGTTCCTGCAGGTCGAAGCACTTTCCTAGTTACCAGGCTGACGAGGGCCTGGGGTGAGCAACCTCTCCAACCCCACTGAATCTGGGTTACTCATCCATGTGGGAAGCAAACCACAGGCTGGGGAGCACAGCAGGGAAATGATAACCAGAACTCAGCCAAGAGGGGGTGGACACTGACTGGTTGCTCTGCCACTATGTTGTTGTGGCTCCTGAGATTCCTGATCCCCCTGATTTCAACTGAAATTTCCATGGCTTTGCCTATTTGTCTGTATCAGATGTTT
Organism: Nicator chloris; assembly: GCA_013400495.1. NCBI lineage: Eukaryota > Metazoa > Chordata > Aves > Passeriformes > Pycnonotidae > Nicator > Nicator chloris. The sequence continues at coordinate 27,392 of WAAE01010372.1, forward strand.
TGTTCTCAAAGGCTACCCCAGCTTCTGTGGTGTTTTCACTTTGTTCACAGAGTCTTCTACAGGTGCACGTGTAGTACACTGCATTGCTGAGGACCTGTGGGGCAATGATGTTCATGCAGAGCTTGGCTGTCACTCCACGAAGTACATTGACAATTGTTATTTAAGTTTTCACTAAAAGACAAATCTGAGCAGATTGCAGTGAGATGTTTAATAACAGCTCATAGTAGATGCTTTGAATTTTTTTTCCTCCAGCACTCACACAGCTCAAAAACTCATTTAGGCATCTTCTGCTTAGGCTGTTACCTAGCGCAGGGTGCTGGCTGCAGAGCGCAGTACCAAACACAAGAGATTAAATGCTACAGGATGTTTCTCTCCACTTATGCTGCTAAAGCAGATGGAATTGGTTGTGAATGATGTCCAGGGTGAGTCTCCTCAAACTGCAGAGTTTCATTGATGCTCAAGTGTCTGATTTCGGGTAACGAAGTGCTGCCTTTGCCAAAAGCACCAACAACTGCCCCAGTCTGCTTCATTTCCTCTTTCCAGGATTCAGGCTGGCAATGTGTAAATATCCTGGGTCCTGGTATCTTTGTAACAGAGTAATAACAGAGGGCAGTACTAAGTCAAGGCCTTAGTCCAGTCATTATCACAGTTACTCACATTCTGATGAAGTATAACATCATGAATATCTATAGTGATTTTTATCGCAGAAAAAGCCACGGAATTTTTCAGCTGCAGAGATGCTTTGTAGTAAGTCTAAGATCTGCTCCAGACTTGTTTTACGGCAGAAACACTCCACAGACACAACTTCATTTGATTCACTAATAGTCGTGCCAATTATAAAGTGGAGGAATATAATTACAGTGCCTGTAGCTTGTGAGGCTTGATTCAAAGCCCACAAAAGTCAAAGGATGCTTTAAAGCTGAATGAAAGAAGTTTGGAAGACAGCAGGGATCCCAGAGTAAGCTGCTACTACAGAATCAAAGTTGGAAGAGACTACAGAATCCCAGAATCAAGGTTGGAAGAGACCTCTAAGGTCATCCAGTCCAACCGTTCACCTGGCACTGCCACTGTAAGCCCTGAACCACTGAACCAGATCACACAGCACCAGATCCAGATGCTTCTTAAAGACCTCCAGCCATGGGGTCTCCATCACCTCCCTGGACAACCTATTCCAATGTCTTTACATTTTCCAAAGCAGGAAAAATTTTCTGTAAAACAGTGCTTGAGGTTTGGAACTGTACTTCTAATAATTTCTGTTTAACTGTACTTCTAAAAATATCTATTTCTTCCTTGACATAATTTTTTGTATTACAATATTTGTTCTTTGGTCTGATATGTTAGTACATTTAATTTATTCAAAAGTGAGACTGCTCACAAATATTCTGCACTGGGTATTGCTGGATTTCTTACATTTCTGAAGTAAAATAAGTTGCTTTTAGGAACTGAAAATTTTATTTCATGTATATTCTAATTGAGTTACGCTTGCTCAGCAATGAAACACAATGCTTATTTGCCTTCTGCTCTATTTTACATTTTATGTTTTCTCCAGGTTATCACGTTTCAATAATAAAATATGATCATACAGCAGATTAAAATGCATGGTAAAACTCTTATGCTTTACTCTTTTGAACAGATGGCCAGGATGTGGGTTAGTGTTTATCAGTGCAAACCCAGTGAAACCAGTGGGAAAAGAGCATTTTATAGAAACACTTTCTAAATATCTCAGAACTGTGAGATGTAATAAGGCTGGACATGGTTCTTGGTTACCCCCACCTTCTGTAAGCATTGAGGAAAGGGGATGCAGGATTTCTGCAGGATGCTGCCATTCTGACTGGGTAGAATGTTTATTCTCAGCTTCTTTTAAAGACAGTGGCCCAACCATGAGGTGGCATGAAGTATAGTAATTTTGACAGCAAAATATTGTGATTCTCGTTAATTTTCCAAATCTTTCTCTTTCCTTATTAGTAAATGGGATAGCAACGTGTAAAATGCCACATTATGGGAGTGGGAAGTCTTAGTTTTGACATTTGCACATGGAGCAGTGATCTGTAACTAGAAGTAGGTGTGTGAAGAGTTGGGTGGTGTAACTCTGAAAAAATTGGTTTTTCCCCAGAGATTGGTGTGACTCCCTAGAAGGCTACAGTTGCTCCTTAATGAGCAGTTTTTGTAAAACTGCTCAAAATTCCTTTTGCCCATTGAAGGAGCTGTGGGAGAAGAGTCTTTGTGGTTTTCCCCATAAGAGGTCTGGTCCGTATTTTCCCCAGGATGATGCACAGCTTGGATGTCTATGCAAGCATCTAGTGAGCCTCTGACTACTGTGATATCCTCAACATTTCTGCAGCACTATTAATGCTCCTGACATTTATTGAATTATGTATTGAGTTATTGCTAATCAGATGGAGGTACAGAATTCATCAAGTAACCCAAGTTTCTTTAAAAAGTGATGCTAATTTTTAAGGCAAGAGCAGTAAGGAACCACTGTACCTTGGACTCACACTTGAAGATATGAAGAACCTCCTTTAATGCTGGAAGCCAGGACGTCAACTTAACTGAAGTTATTTCGTAATTTTTTACCTATGTGTTATTAATATCAAGTAAGTTCCTGTTGATTATTTAAGCAGTTACAACTCTTATGATGTCTCTTTAAAGATTTCATTTGGGCTTACACAATTAAAGCTTATACTTTGATTTGTGCAATGGAATTTTGCACAGTCCCAAAAAGTTGGAAAGGCTTTTATATCTATTACCTCTTTACTCTGTGAGCTGATCTGCCTGTACTCTCTGGCTGGGGAAGGGGAACTTGGAAAATCGGAAGCCAAGTCTATAGACCATCACCATATATTTAGCTACTGTACACCTCTGGGAGTGGAAGGAAGTGCTTGATGAAGCTAAATTTGTTAAATTTAGTTTGAAAGATCTCATGTTTGTACTAGTTATCTGCATTTTCCACGTTCTGGAAGTAGTTCTGCTGTCTTTAGTACCTAAAGCCTTACCAATTGTACTGTGTTTGAGTCCTGTAACTTAAATCATGGCAGAGATAGTGTGAATGATCACCTATTTTGCAAGGATTGCAGTTAGCTATTTTTTATGGAAAAATAAAGTAAAATTTAGTCTGTATTTTTCTGTAACACTGTCTTTTAGATGGTCTGTTTCATAGGCATTTGGACATTTTGCATGTGTTAGTTACCGTGGCCCAGTTCCTTGCAGTGTCAAGATGTGTACTTAGCATGAGTGAGGTAATGGATCCATCAAACATCAAACCATGTCACATCAAACCGTGAACTTACAGCATTTTTTTTCCAATGCTGCCAAGGCTGAGACAGAGTTCAGTGATTTGCATTGAGTCTATTATCAATAGTCCTGTTTTTTTCTGAGATGTGCCTGTTCCTGCAGTTCTTTTTGGAAGTGGGAGCA
>WAAE01010373.1:0-35604 GCA_013400495.1 Nicator chloris
TCTACTAGGTCATTTAAAACAAATACTTGTCCTACTTGATCTCACATAATTTCAGTTTCTTCAATTGCAGTTATCAGATGACTGTGTACTATAATCCATCCTACCATCAGAGAGGGAAATCCAAACCACTTACTTTCTTACCAGCTGATTTGGCTTCTCCTTTTACTTGGAACCATTACATGCATCTGGAGAATAAAGCAAGGCAAAGCCACAGCTGTTAATGGAGAAGGGTATGAGAGGCTGTAAATCAATCCAAAGCCTTTCCTTTCCACAGAAGCAACTACTACAAGAACATAAAGTGATTGAGACTGGAGATGAAGATACAGCATATATGGGATAGGATGACAACAGTTCAATATTTATTTCAAAATGGACTTCTGGGGACAAGGAAGATGAGTGTGAATAGGAGGGAAGTCAGTGTTTCAGCGAAATTCTTACTACTTTATGGATTTTCTATGCTGCCCTTCTCACAGGATTACTGCACTGTATTTAACACTTTCCTAGCATGCTGAGCTCTAGATTTCAGACAACAAAGATCATGACATGGGCACAGTTTCTAAAAGCAGTTTTTCTAAAGCTTTATCTAACTATTTTGTAGGCTTTCAGATGCACACTGTTTTAGGAGAATATACTTCCCTCCACTCTTTAGAGAGCAAATCCTTTGCCAATATATACGAGTGCATTTTAACTACTACAACCATCCACTCAAAGCGTGCCCTTGCATTGTTACCAAGAACCATGCCAATGACTACCCAAACACACAGAGATAGATAGATAGATAGATAGATATAGATATAGATAACAAGAGTTATTTATATGTCACTGGGATGGGTGCCAGTAGTTTACTATGATGGAATTATTGTTGGAAAGCAATTCATAATACAGTAGCTCTTGTACTCAGACTTGTTGGTATCATCTGGTGCATCTGTGTTCCTCAAAGCTGGTGTTTTTTGTCATAATCTTGTAATATGTTTCCCAATGGAACTGCATTTATAACACGACTTCACAGTATTCCTCATTTGTATGAAAATATTGGAAACATTCTGTGGCTCATCAACACCTAATTAATCTAATTCCAGTGGTTAAAATAGTGTTTCATCGCAAACAGAGAGTTTAAATTTATTGCAAAGTGGAATATAGTCCAGAAGTACACTGGCAAAAAGGACTTCTGTCTTTACGATCTTCTCAGGCTACAGAGAACTGAAATAAGCAGAGAGCATTTACAACAGAAATTTTCCACTTATCTTTTAAAGTGGTTCAGCACTTTTAAACTATGCCAAGGGGAATAAATAGCACTCAGTGGGTAATCTACCTTAAAGGGACACAACAAAGCAATTTTTTAGCATTGCTGGATACGTAATACTAGAGAAGAGTATGCACTTTATAGCCCCTTGCTGTGAAGAACAGCCGTTACACAAAGGTGCATGAAAGTGCTGTTATTTGTTGTCAGTATCATCAGATGGCTAAGAGAACAGACTGAGCCTTAAAGTAATTCCTTCACATTTTTGATAATAAACAGCTTTAGAGCTGGTAATCACTTAAGACTTATCTTTACAAAGGAATTAGTTGTGAGAAGGACTAATTTTTAAGCCATAATTCTTGAGTGAATTTTTTTTGTTAGATACTCCTAAAGACCTCATGATCACCCTGTAACTTTGACAACAGTTTAGTGAAACCCACATGGGATTTAATCATTGCACCTTTAGTAACAAAGAGGAATACAAAATCATGTGAAGATTACAAAGTTCAAAATAAGACAGTCGCTCCCATAAAGCTTTGCCTAAAACTGAGACAACTAACATTGCTAGGAGTGGCAAAGCAAAGGAAATCCAAGACAAGATAGGTAACTTTGTCAATTACAGTTCCTTTAGTAAGGGTACAGTGCAACAACATCAACTAAAATACACCTACTTGTACATAATACAAAAATATAACCCTTCATAAAGTTTATACTGTGCTAGTAATTATGTATTGAGCTTAAAGAGTGGTGTGTAACATTTTCTCTTAAATAATATGGTCAGGTACAATCAGCCAAATGAATGCACTAACACACTCTCTCTGAAGACAAACACATAAAGAGCAGTTTTTTAGTTCAGTGTATCCATATATCATACCTCAGCTAGCATTTGAGAGCAAACTGTCTTTCAATTTTTCCCTTTGCTACTGTTCTCTATCCATAGCACAGCAGTTCTATAACCAAATGGTGAATTGAATTTTTGATAGTGGCATTTATTAGCAGATACAGAAAAATATTATTCAGAACCAGTTTAAGGCACCATAGTTTCCACAGTAGACCCGAGACATTACTGGCAAAAATCAGTTTTAAAGGCAGCTATGAGTGTTTAGCTACAGTACCATGATGAACAACAATCTATTGTTGACAACATACTCTGTTGACTAGCGTGGCTTCTGTTTATTGTCTAAAAGGAGTAGTAAAATATATGATTTTAACATTACTACAGTCTGAATAATGCATAAACCCTTAGCAAAAAAAAGTTCTCCTTTAATCTCTCCTTTTTAAAATTCCAGTCATCAATCTTGCAAGACAATTCTTCTACAGACTTTTAGAAACACAGTTTCCAACATGTCATATAGTAAAAAGCCCACTCAATTATCTTCTCCTTTAAAAGACAGTATATTGGCCCATGTCCCTCTCTCCCAAATGTACTGTATCTGCCTCTGCTATCAACAGTACTGGTGAACAATCCATTTAAGCAAAATAAAGTTTTCTGCTGAAGTCCTAAAGAGCAAACACAAGCCCTTGATTTCCTCAGGAGCTCTCCCCTAATAACAGCCAATGATACTGGCTAGAATTTAAAGCAATATAAAGTGAAACTATCATCTTGACAGCACCTGCCACAAAGACCCAAGCAGCTACCTTGCTAAAACTCCCTTAAGTTCTAGAGTAGGATAGGACAAGGAGCAAATTCATCAAATTTCACTACAGAAATTGTGCGTTCCATATTGAACATTGTATTTCAGAGAATCACAACTCAGACACATTTAAATAAGTACTCTGAATTTCAGAATATGTCCCAGACATATTCTCAAAGCTCATATTCCAAAAAGTTATGAATGTGACAGTCACTGTAGCTAACCTGCTTTCATTCACCAACGGATGGAAAAAATTATCAGTGGAAAAGGGTAGATACTGAATCACACATTAAATACTTCGGAAAGTATTTTTCAAACTACCATCAACTCTCACAGTACTCCTTCCACTTATCTAACACAGAATAGTTAGGGTTGTAAGGGACCTTCAGAGATCATCTAGTACAATCCCCACTTGTATCCCCACATTTCATTGTAGGACTGTCTGCAACTACCTATAAAAAATAACCCATATTCACTATAGTTTTGATATATTATACAATAAATCCCCAAAGGCTTTCATTTGTGTATTCATCTACTTGGTCTGCCAAAACCTTGGCTTTTACCTGCACTTAGTGCAGAGTGTTGATGAGATTTTTCTGTGCCTTACAATCATACCAACCCTGAAGTCAGACATTTTATTGCCAGTGCAGTGAATAACCTCAAGATTTTCCTATGAAAAATACCAGCAGCACATTTGTGTCTCACTGCCTATTTTCCTTTAAGGTGCAATGAGCAGAAATCTTGTTATGTTGTTTCCGCATCTTTTGCGTCTGAACCTTAAAGTTTGTCAGCTTTCACACTTTTTGTTATTTTTTTGAAATTAAGTGAAACACCTCTTCAGAATTAAACTACACTTAAATAAAGTGTTATCATATGCTCAGTCAACTATGAAGTATAGCTCAGATTCTAGCAATACAATGAGCAACAGCAATTTCTTCCATTTCAAATAAACTTAAATATTTTCAATCAAAGTAACAGCTTTAACCACAACAGCTGTGTAGTATATAAAAAACAAGAACTATAGGGAATTAATCTCGCTATTGTTATCTAATCATATCTAACCACAGGAATATTCTGAGTCAATCAATACCAACATTTTCTAAGCTAAAACCAAGATCTAAAAATGACATTAAAAATGGGGAAAGCAGCTGGAAGAATATTATGTTATAAACAGACATTCTTCATTAAATGAGCTCACCATACCTTAGTGTTAAAATTAACTTTGGTCATGTTCTGAATATGCTCAGATCTCTAAACACCTGGTAACTCTAGGACACATAGTTTATCTATAATGATGTAGTATAGCCTTCTAGTTCTTTTGTATGACTGGTCTAATGATGACTTAACCAAAGAAAACTGAAATCATCTTGTATGGTTGGTTCTGATCTCAAGTCACCTAACAGACGTATGACACAAAAGTATCCGTGAGAGCAGTGCAAATACAATAGCTCCATGACAGCAGAAAATAAGACATAAAAAAAAAAAAAAAAAAAAAAAAAAAAAAAAAAAAAAAAAGCCGGTATGAATTTGTCNAAGGCTGTATGGATTTGCTCAGCGGTTGTTTACTATTTTGCCTTCTGGCAGATGAAAAAAGTTGTCTTCTTTGAGTTTAAGATGTTCTGGTAGATCTAGCTGTCTTTTTGCTTCTTCAATGTCTTCCTGAATTGCCAAAATGAGTGCATCTGAAAAAGGTAAGAACAGGGATATTTAAAAGTTGGTCTGTATTCTGAACACAGTAACAAGTGAAAAGAAGGCACCACAATATATAAAACAACAATCACAGAAGCAGAATATAGCTATGAGGCTTGAAAGGCAGAATTCTCTGCTTTTAAAATGTCTTTTTTTTTTTACATGCTAAAGATGCATTTTTACCCGTTACCAGCACCATCCTCTTTGTTTGTCAAAAGACACTTTAACAGTTCTGCTTTGATACTAACAAAACCGCATTTTAAGAAGAAATTGGTACATTTGACTTTTATGACAAGCCCCTGATTTTAACATTACTCCTTAGACAAGTAAATGTGAAGGATTTTAGTGTGATACATACAAAAATGTGGGTGTATGTCTTGTTTGTTTCTAAATTAAGAAAACATTTTACTGAAATTTCAAAGGTTAACCACTAAAACATCTTATGATGGAAGGAGCTACAGTGAAGACATAAAACTTGCATGAGTAAGGCAAAAAAAGAGACTAGTTTGAGGGAGAGCTCCAATACTGACCTAAGGAATCAAAGTTTTTTTCTGGTCGAATGTATCCAGTTATGACTATACTAAGAATTTCTCCATAAAAGTCTTCTTTGAAGGTGTGGATAATGTGTGTTTCCTAAAGGAAGAGAAGTAAGTGGACAATTAGTATGAACTTTAGGCCTAATACCCAACATTCAAATTCTCTCCAAAAGATAAAAAATAAAAGAGACATTTAGTATAGCATGTATAATCCAAAATTAAAAGGCCATGGCTTTAGTTTGTATTAGGAAGTAGAATTGCACTCTTCATGGGATTAAAAAAAATTACTCTCGTAAAAAGTGTATGAAGAGAAAAAGAATGAAAAAAGAAACCCTCACACAAACAAACAAAACAAAATGCAAAAAAAATTACCAAATCAAAAAGCCCCAAAACCAAATAAAAAGACCCAACAAACCAATTAAAAAACCCCCAAACCTACACCCCCAGACATTAGGAGAAGTGCTTCAAAATTTCTTAGAGGTAAGATTTCCAAGGCAGGAAATGTTAATATTTCATCAACAAGTGAATACATTCAAATAATGACAAAGATTTTGACTGACATAGTTGGCTCAAGGAGAGCTTTTACAACTCTCTCCTAAGGGAACTGAATGAGAAAATTGAAGAGCAAGTCCAGACTAAGACACGGTTCCACCTGACACTCAAAACTTTTTTATGCACATCATCATCTCCAAAATAGGCCAACCCATAGCACCTACCAGCAGAGCTATAATTTGAGAAGCTTTTAACTACTTGCTCAGAAAAGTTATCTGGAAAAAAAATTTAAAGCATACATTTGCCTAAGACAAATACTTAGAAGCAGTGTTTTCAACAAATAAATGAGAGATCTGCAAGACTCAGGAAAAGCATCAGCACCTGACAGCAAAAAAACCCACAGCTGACACAGCTCAGGATTTTAACTTCTCCATGCTTACATCCTTATATGCCTTCAAATATTTATTCTGTACATTAAGCCACAGCATCTCATGTATGGATTCAATAACTTAAGAGAAGAATTAATTAAAAAATAATTACAACTTAAGCTGTCCCAACATCTCCTATCTGAAATGCAGATACATTGCAGAGAACAACAGACTACTACTATGTTCTAGTTTATGCTAGGGCTCTAATAACCAGTAAATTCAATGCATTACAATGCATAAACCAAGTTTATGCTCAATTTGCTACCAGCAAGTCAAGTAACTGTAATTTCAAGTCCTGTTGTATTTTAATTTTGATAGTTAAGAAAGCGTGGAATAGAGGAAAGAAAAACTTTATTCAACTTCATCTGCATACTCCCTGGCTACAGAGAGTATATTCTTTTCAGAATATATTATATCGACAACAAATGCATTTCTAATGGCGCACATATTCCTAGACATCATTCATAAATCAAATTCTGTGTCTCTTGTTAAAATTCATCCAGTCTTTTATTACAATAAAAATCTCACAAAAAGCAAAATTCTTACCACTGATTTCTTAATATTCTTATAGAAGGGATTCCATCCTATGCTCAAAACCATTTTATGCACATCTCCATTTCCAACACAGGCCCATCCATAGTATATACCAGTAGGGATATCAGATGGAAAGCTTTCCACTACTTGCTCAGAGAAGTTAGCTGTAAAAATTGTATAAAGTGTGAGTGACTTTGTGTAGGTCAAGTATATGACAGGATCTTCAAATACTTAAAAGCCAAACTTCGCCTACATACTACTTACAAGCATAACACTGTATAATAATAACATAATAATGCAACATACCATTGGCAAAGTATAAAACAGCTTCATAAAATTCAGTCACTGTGGCAATAAGAGAGTTATTGCATCTTCTACATACATACACACTGTATAGTTTCCTTTCTCTTCTGCTATAATAAGTAATAAATATGTCATACATACAGCCAGAACACATTTTATTCTTAGGGCAATTACCACAGCTTTACTATGAAGAAAAATGAGAGGGAAAGACTCAACTTCCTTCTGCACCATAAAATAACATCTCAGAACTATTTATTAGCAAAATATTTACTGATGAAATAAACTATGTAGAAGCAAATGTGATAACTGTTTAGTCATCTGTCAATTTTGCACAAAGCTCCCTTTCAGAGGCATCTGTGGATTTGAGATTTCCTTTCAAAACTACCTATTTTCAATAGAACAAGATTTCCTTTTGACTGAACTTAATCTTCTCTCATAATTACGATCCTACCTCTATTTCCCAGCTGAATAAGTCTCTTCATGCAAGATACCAAACTGATTTGAAGGAATAGACGGTTACCAAATTTTTATCAAAGCTCACAGTCAGTAACAGATTCCTTTCCCTGTTCCCTAATACCAACACATCATTTATAAACAATCAAGAGAAAAACAAAACGTTCTCAGAAACAGATGTCAGAAGTCTAGCACCACAAGACTGGTCTTATAGAGCTTCCTGTCTATTAGATGTAGTGCAATATGACTACTGACTTCAGTGTCTGTTTCAGTAAGGTCAAAAGTCTCTTGCAGTATTCATCTGCCTGCATTTAGACAACTGAAACAGAGATGGGCAATAGGAAAATATACTGTCTGTAGGCCAAGCCCACCCTCTCTGTTTCAAACTCTGCTTTACTCTCCTTGAACTTTCTTCCTTGCAGCGATTCCCAGTGCCTACTGCCTTTGTTATTCCTACTTGAGGTTTATGCGAAGGGATATTTTCCCGGGCTGCCACACCACTGCACCGAGAATGTGACACTTAGCTCCATCCTGTAAATCATCTAGCAATGATCTAGTGATGATCACTAGACGAGAAAACATCATGATTCAGGGAATCCTGAAACCCTGAATTCGTCATGTTTCAGGGAAACCTCATGATTCAGGGAAACCTGTTCACAGATTGGGGTGCAGAGAATAACACAAGAGAGGTGCAAGACTAAGCAGTGTAGGAAGTGGGGAAGAAAGCGTCAAGAAAACGCTGGCAGGTAAGAAGGCAGTGCCGTTCTCGGAAAAAGCAAGTCACGGCAACAGCGCAGCTGTGCAGGGCAGCCGCGCGGCCCCTGAGGGCAGGCGAGCGTAGTCAGGGCGCTGCCGCACCGCTGCTCGGCAGGAGCGCTGCTCGGCAGGAGCACGGCACGGCTCCGCTCCAGGGGCGCGGCAGCGACCGGCTGCAGAACCCCCGGCCCAGCGTCTCGCTGGCCGAGACGGGATCGCTCCTGGGACCCGGCGCGGAACCCCAACCCCCAGGCTGGGCCCAGCCGCGCGGACACTCCACCCGTATCGTTCGGGGAAGGTGTGCCCTCCGCGCCCGCTCACCGGTGGGGATGCCCAGCTCCTTGGAGCCCCTGCCGAAACCCTTCACCACCTCCCCGCGGCAGAAGTAGGGCAAGTGCCTCATGGCCCCGCGCTGAGGCGCCGGCGCCCAGGCCCGTCGCGCCGCTGCGCCGCTCACCACCGCCTCCCGCACGGGGCGCTACCAACGGCAGGGGAAGAACCGGGCGGCGCGCTCGGGCCTGCGATCCACACAACGCCCCGGCAGCTCCTACCCACCCTCCGGAGTGGACGTGCCCGCGCCGCATGCCCAGTGTGCCCTCCCTCGGCGGGGGACGACGATCCCGGCCGCAGCGGGGTGGAGCGAGGCGGAGCTGGGGGGCGGGCCCGGCTGCAGCGGGCGGGTGGTGCTTGTGGGGGCGGCTAGGTTTGCTGTGTGCTGCGGTCCGCCGTCGCTCGTCACGGCCACCGCCGTGCCTGTTGCTCCTGCTCACGGGCTTCGTCACCCTCGGCTCTCCGAGGACAGCTGGGTCCGGCCCGTCCTGCAGTTTCGTCGATGGAAACCGCAGTGACAGCTGTGACTGTTGTGCACCAGCTGCCACATCCCGACCGTCTTACCTGAAAGGCTGCACCCCGCGCTCATACGTGGAGATAGGGATTTCTGCTCCCTTGGTAGTCCTAGATTTGCATTTTCGCTGAGAAAAGGCCAAATGCTTCAGTGAACAGCAGACATTCAGGAAAGCCGCGAGAACAGGTCTTTTTGTGACATGCCCCGGCGAGTTGCAGTTGTAAAACAAACCAAAAACAATAATCCAAACAACCAAACCCCAACAGCAAACCAAACTGAAACCAAATCAAAAACGCAAACCGTTTTCACTCACCTCTGCTTTAGCAACGTGCCCACGTCCCCCGCCATTTCCACCGCTAGTGCAGGGTTCTCCTTTGGAAAAAAAGCAAGACAGCAGTGCTCATTCTGTGTTCACTCAAAGGAAGATGAAGGGTAACTGAGCATTTCTCTTCCTTCACTTCCTGTCTCCAGTTGCTCTTCATGTTGATAAAGCTTACTAATGTATTTAGATGATCAGCACTATTTTTTCTATTGCCCTGCCTGATCCAACTTAAGTAAATTTGAGATAGCATGAGATCAAAATAGTATTAGTGTGGAAGATGTCCATAATCTTGGTCAATTACAGAACAGCCAGCCCGCCAGCAGACAGTCTCTTTGCATCAGTGATACTACAGGCCATTTAAGTTCCAGGGTCTCATTCAGCACTGCTGTACTGCACATAAGCATATTTGTGTTTAAACACATAACTGTTATCCAGAAACACCGTCCAGAAAACCCTTGAAGGGAACTTTCTTTTCTTTCCCCCCTTCTAGAACATTGTTTCTTATTTCAACAGTTTGATATAAGTCATAAAAATATTTCAGGACTTATCTGGAATTTGGTTTGCTATTTTTTAATGCCGAAAAGCAATGTAAATATCTATGGCTTGTGCTTATGTTTAATTGTATTCCAAGTAAATAACTTTTTAAAATGGGAATTTTTCTGAGAAATTGACATATATCATATTATAAAGCACTGACTGTTAATGGAAGCTGTGGACACAAGCTGTTTTATATAAGAAGGCAAAAAAAATTAAGTGATTTTGCCTCAAACTTACCCTCTTTTTTTTCCTTCTTTCATTTCTCTTAATACCATCCGTTTCATGATAACATTTAAATTAATTGCGTGAGTTTGAGTAGCTTTGGCTGTCTTGGAGAATGACTATATGTGTAGCTGGAATTTGCAAAAGAGTGATGATGGTCTAAGAAGAAAAAGTGGAAGAGAAAGATATGGTAAGTATGCTATCATCAGGTTCTGTTCTGCTGTCTCTCAGTATGTAAAGAATAATGTTACAAAGAGTGTTTAAATTGATATTTCATAATGGAAGTCTCTTGGATATAAAGTCTAAATCCTGAAGTCATTGCCTAGTTGCTTAACTAATGACAGACCATTAACAATTGACAGTGTGACCTCACGGCCATTAGCTTTGGTAGCTTATTTTAACTGAAAAGCAAGAAACGGAAACAAAACCCCTCTGTTTTCTGGAATGAGTTTTCTCACGATTTCAAGGACAAACATTTGTGTTCTTCCCCCTCCTCCTCACACCTTTTTTTTTTTTTTTTTGGTAATGTCTCCATCTTTTCAGAACAGATGTTGTTCTTGTGATATCCACACGATGGCACACAGTGACTTCTTTTTCAGCGTCTGTAGGTTTGGTCAAAAGGTTTACAATCTCAGTAACTGAGAAGACCTTGAGAAGTACTAAGTCAAGGAAGTATTTGTTTAAGAACTATGTGGTTAAGTAATTCCACAGAAGTCTAACCGACGACTTCTATCTCATTCTCTCAAACAGTTGTAACATTAATAATTTTTATCAGAAATCATGATGGGCTGCCATGATCCAGCTAAAACGTTATCCATCCTCCATACTATGTCCTCATTTTTCTTTTGTTATTAAGTATACAAGTTCCAATTGGTAGTGGTGGGGAGATCTTGAACAAGTAGAATTTAATTACTTCTACTAAAATTTAGAGTAGTTAACTCTACTAAAATTTAGTAGAGTTAGTAGACATGTTTCTTCCAAAGACATCATAGAATTTTAGTGATGAACATGTCTGCTAGCATTGTCAGTCAAGAGAACAATTTGATAGTTCCTACCTCCAGTGAGAAAACTCAGGTGCTATTTCAGGCAGCTAGGGAACTTCTGTTCCCAACTTATGCTACTTTACCTATAGTTATTGTGAGTGAATCAGTATTTTATTTTTTTCTAGGATATGCGTACAGGCACAGAAGCCAGAATAAATAAAAGAGAGCACGTGTTACGTCACCTGAGGAGGGCCCATATCAGGTTACCTAACAACATAAGCTTTGAGCACTCATCATACTAACCAACATTTAATGCAGAGTAGAACATACTCTGTACATCTTGTTTTGCAGTAAAATATAAGACTTGAATCACATCACAGCCCTGTGCCAGAGTCCCTCTCTCTTAGTACTGTGCTGCAAAAGCCTGCATTCCTATGCAAGGCTTAAGGTGAGAGCAAGAATATCTTGATTCCTTCATATGGTGTGGAAAAATAGCAGAACCATATCTGCTGGATACCGGAATATTTTAGAGCTGTCCCAGCTAAACTGGAAATTCTGGTTACACCAGGTTCAGTAAAATATTCAGGAGCTGACTCAGAGAAAAGAGTGACATGTAGTAAAACTAGTAGCATTTTAGCCAGTTCCTTGGAAGTTTCCATTCCCAGCAAAACAAAACACTCATTGATTCAGGAGTTCAATTCAAGGACGCTCTGGCACTCCTTATTTTTAGTGTGCTGAAACCAGGTGATGAAATCACAGATATGTACAAAACACTCTTGCTAGAATAAGTAACAAATACCTGCTTTGAAAGTACTTTTTCTGTATTTTAGTCTGGAATAGAAAACCACAAAAGTTTTTATTTTACTTTTTAAAAAATGTATCTTTATTTTTAGCAGTCTGAAGTTTTGTTCTAGTTGAATAGACCACTCTCTTCTAGGAAAAAACTTGCACATTAGTATGATGGTACTGAAACTGTGTTAGATGACAGTGAAGCAACAGGTACTATGAATGTCTGTTTAATAAGGCATATTAAGCTGATATTATCTGCTGAACATCTGATAATTGCATGAAATTCTAAGAACTACCATTTGTATGTTACTAAACTGTGTGTGAAAGACAAAACTGATATTACAGCAATATTACATAAAGGCATAGAACTTGATGATTTTTGAAAGTTTATGTCAATTCTCAAGAATTCCTCCAGCTTTTGAATCTCTGTTTCTCTCTCTGGTTTATTTTCTCCAGATCACATCCCCAATTAGCTCCTTGAAAAATACACAGCATTGCTTTCAGATAGCTTCCCATTGTCTCTGCACAGCATTGTATTGTGCCGTGTGGACATGCGTCATATTCAGTGCTCAAAATTCTCTAAATTTTAATACTTCTTAAGCAACCAAGTTGTTTTTTTGTTGTTTTTTTTAAGAGCCTGTGAATGCATTTTAAGTCTTTCCCTCTGTCCATTTTCCAAAAATGGTTTAATAGGTGTCTCAGATTAAGTAACTGTAAATAACTGATTAGGTTGAATCATATGATCACCATCTGAATGGCAGGTGTATTGTCACACATATTTTTTTTCAGCCACAGTTGACCCAGATCAAAATGTTTGTGACCAGCTGCCCCATATTAGAAAAACAACCTTCAGTTAATCTTTTGGCAAAATATTTAGGAAAATCCTACCTACAGAGGCTTTGGTAGCACAGGAGAAGTAATATAGGGCAAGGCAGCTCAGGCAGCTTACCTCCTTGAAGATAACAAAATGAGATTCTCTTATGTTTGACAGACTCTGGTCCAAAATATCTTGTATTTCTCAGCAATCAACACAGATGGCTATCAGGAGTCTCACAGTGGAATGTAGAAGAACAAGAGGGGGATCTAGGTCACAAATGTTAGGAGATATTTACTGTATTGTCATGATGTTTGCAGATGAATGATGTTAGGCAACTAAGAGGTCAGTGTCGAGCTACTTCTGCAGAAATGGTATGCAAGAAATGTAGGATATGATGTGTAAGAAATTGCTTACAGGAAGTAACTGAGATAGCTGAGATCTATTAAGAAAGTAATAAAATAATAAAGTAATAAAGAATGGGACAGGCAATTGATTTTTCAGCTCAATAAATGTAAGAAATACCAGGAATAACTTAATTACAGATTTTGGTGACTGCATAATTTCTGCTTTCCATGCGTTGTAAAGCAAAAAAAAATTAGATACCACAATATCTTCTGACCTAGAACTTAATATGACTTGGCTCTCATTTTCTGCTTTCATGGTGAAGAATAGAAGACAAAGGTGCTAAAGGTTTACAGAAAAAGGCAATCACTCAGAGGGAAAAGCCTGTTAGAAAGGCATAAGTTCCAGTGGAAATGAGTATGGAGATAAAAGGAGCAGATATTTGATATCCATTAAGCTTCTCAAGTTTGGGAAAACTTAAGAACAGAAAGTAAATCAGTGTGTCAAAACTGTTTGTCTTTACTGCAGGAATTGGTTTCACAACGACATAAAGAATAAAAAGATTGAATCAGAACCACTGTATTAATTCATGGAAATGCCATGAAGAACAGTACACTCTCAAAACCACAAGAGATGTATTGCCCCAATGATAAATTTGCTTTTTTATGTCCAGGAATACCCTGTGTAGGCACTAACCTCTGTTCTCTTTACAGGAGGTATTTTGTTAGTTTTCAGTCTACAAGGGATAAAAGTTTTTCACCTATGCAGTGACATCAGAAAGAGGAGAAAATGAAAATTACTGTCCTAGTGACTGACATTGCAGGGAGGATGTAATGACGGAAGTAGCTACAATGTTCTTCTGTGCATGCTAATTATCATATTTAAGATCATTTACCTCTTTCCTTCCCTAGGCTTGCTGTTTCAGCCTTGATCACTCAGTAAGCAACAGGTGAGCAAACAAGAAGGATTCTGGTGAAAATTTCTCATTGCTAAAAGGAATCTGTAGTTTGTAATATTCCTGCTGCCACCAATATGTGATGCATGTTCAAGGCATGCCTGTGTATGTGACAGCACTGCCATCTGTACAAGGCAACCACTCTTTCAATAGCAATCTTCTTACTACTGCCTGTTGAAGAAATAGCCCTAATCATCGCTCATGTCTGCCACTGCAAAGTAATCCTTCTTTCTTCAAACGTGCCATTTGACCACAAACTCGTGTTTTCTTAACACAGGAAGTATTTGCACAACAGCAACGGAAAAGTGTTAGCCATAATTTCCTTGATTTTTGGGCTCCATCCCATTGGCCGTGCACACAATCCTAGTTGTCCTGCAAGCAGCCTGTGCCAGACACAACAGTGCTGCAGACAGAAGAGTTAGGCTGCATCAGTCTCCCAAAACTTGCCTCACTATGGGCAGAGTACAGTCACTTGTCCTTGCTAGTAAGCCTAGCTGGGTGCTGCCCTACTTATTATCTTAATCACACCAAAGCTATGAATACAAAAGGCATGTGCAAAGAAGAATCCCAGAAGTAATACAAGGCTTCCTCTGAATAACACAGCTGATACGTTTGTTGCTGAGTTAATTATATTGTGGAAACACTGTGTGCGTCTTCAATTTTCTCAGTTCGCATGTATCCAACCGCAATGAAACGACTGTTTTTCTCATTGAGAATTAAAAATCATTCTTCCCCGCCACTCCCCCAAGAAAACCAAAAAAAAAAACAAGAAAAAGCTTCCCATCCAAACCAAATAAAACTAAACAAAACCCCAAAGCTCAGGATTGTTTTAGGACATCTCCTATTCCACTTACTTTCTCAAGGGTATCCTGAGCTGCAGAGGTTCAAAACAAGTCATCTAAATCAGTACTAGCTTTATGTGGAGATGTTCTAACCAGTTTTTCTACATTATTAACATCCCCACCTCCTACACATGGATCGCTCATTTTGCCCCATGCTGTTTACATTGGCAAAGAAATAGCAGTGGGAACCCATAATTTATGCTACAAAACAGGTTGAGCAGAAAATTCATTAGAGCCTGCTTTACATTACAGAACTAATTACCCCCCAAACTAAGGGTTTTTCATAGCCATCATCAGTGTCTTATCAGATGGGTTTAATACAAAGATTAATACCATCCTTCATTGCTTAAAAAATAAAACAGACATTCATGAATGCTGTCAACCCTGTACTTGCATATGTACGTGGCAACCAGAATGTACTAACATGGAACAGGTATTTTGAGATATTGCAAAACATTTACTAGTGAGTGAGAAAGGGCACCATATCCTGGGGTGGTTTGAATGATCATCTACTTCCTTCCTTGACAGCAGAGAAGAAATAGTATTTCCTCACATCAGACAATGACTTTAACTATCATTAACTGTCTCTGTAGATAAGTAAGAAAGTGGCACAAAAGCACTCAGACTGTTTTATCTGATGCGGAGAATACAAAAAAAGCCCTGAGCAAACTAGCATCTTCTTTTAAGGGGAAATCAAACCATGAAAGAGAATTTGCATAAACATCTCTATTGATCCACACGTTCATTTTTATGCCAAATATTTAATAAATGTTTACAGCCCGTAGTAGACTAGAATATAAGTTTCTGAATCTGTTGCGTTGTGAAAGAACTTAGAATCATAAAATGGTTTGAGTTGAAAGGGACCTTAAAAATCCTCTAGTTCCAACCCCCAACATGGGAGGGGACACCTTCCACTCAGAACAGATTACTCAGAGCCCCATCCAACCTGGCATTAAACACTTCCAGGGATGAAGCATCCACAACTTCTCTGGGCAACCTGTTTCAGCACCTCACCAGCCTCGCAGTAAAAAATGTCTCCCTTATATCTAATCTATATCACCAGTTCAAAGCCATTACTCCCCGTCCTATCACTAAATATTCCTGTTAAAAGTCACTCTCACCCTTTTTTATAAGCCTGCTTTAGGAATTGAAAGGCTGCTCTTAGGTCTCCCCAGAGTCTTCTCCAGCCTGATCAATACCACCTCTCAGTCTCTCATTCACAGGAGAGGTGCTGCAGCCCTTTGATCATCTTAGTGGCCCTCCCCTGCATTTGCTACAAAAGGTCCCCAGAGCTGGATGCAGCACTAAAATGGAGTCTCATAAGAGCAGAGTAGGGGGGCAGAATCCCCCCCTTACCCTGCTGGTCATGCTGCTTTGGATGTAGCCCAGGATACAGTTGGCTTTCTGGGCTGCAAGCACACATTGCCATGTCACTTAAAGTTTATTGACAGCCAACACACTCAAGTTCTTCTCTGGGCTGCTTTCAATCCATTCTCCTCCCAGCCTGTATTTGTGCTTAGGAGTGCCCTGATCCAAGTGTAGGACATTGTGCTTGGCCTTGTTGAACTTCATAAGATTTGCATGGGCCCAAGCTCTCAAGCCTATCAAAGTCCCTCTGGATGGCACCCCTGCCCTCCAGTATGTTGACCACAACACATAGCTTGGTGCTGTCAACAGACTTGCTGACTTAATACCAAATGGCCCAGAAGTCAAATGTCCATGACATGTCAATTTTCAAATTTTATATATTTTGAAAAATCTTTGAGAAGCTGTGAAATAACACATAGCATCAGCAAATGCAGTTACACTTTTTCTAGTTTTCCAATTCACCACACTCCCCTGTTTCTGACACCTCACTCTCCATATCACTCCTCAGTCAAAAACTCATAATCCTCCAGAATGTTGAATTTAGAAACAAAGAGACAAGCACATTTTGTAAAGCATGGTGTTGTGACCATTTCCCTGGGGAGCCTGTTCCAATGTCCAATCACCCTCTGGATGAAGAACCTTTCCTTTTCCGACTGAAACCTCCCTGGACACAACTTCAGGGCACTCCTTTGGGTCCACGGAGAAGGGATCAGTGCTTGCCCCTCCTCTTCCCCTCACAAGGAAGTTGTAGACTGCAATGAGGTCTGTCCTCAAGTCTCCTCCAGGCTGAACAGATCAAGAGATCTCATCTGCTCCTCATACAGCTTCCCCTCAAGGGTCTTCAATCATCTTTGCAGTCCTCCTTTGGACACTCTCTAACAGTTTCATGTCTTTCTCATACTGTGACACCCAAACCAGCCCCAGCTCAGAGCAGAGCAGTGCAATCCCCTCCCTTGCCTGGCTGGTGATGCTGTGCTTGATGTCCTCAGGATAGTATTGGGTGCTGCTGGCTCATGTTCAACTTGCCACTGACCAGGACCCCCAGGTCCCTTTCCATGGCACTGCTTTCCAGCATCTCATTTCCCAGTCTGTCCATACATCCAGGGTTGCCCCATCCCAGGTGCAGAATCTGGCATTTTCTCTTGTTGAACTGCATATGGTTGGTGATTGCCCAGACCCCTGATTTGTCAGGGTCTCTCTGCAGGGTCTCCCTGCCTTCAGGGCAGTCAACAGCTCCTCCCAGTTTTGTATGGTCTGTGGGCTTGCTGAGTATTCCTTCCAGTCCTACATCCAAGCCATTTATGGAGATGCTGAAGAGCAGAGAGCTGAGGATGGAGCCCTGTGGAGCCCCACCAGTGACAGGTCCCCAGTCCGATGTCACCCCATGCACTGTAACTCTTTGTGCCTGACCCGTGAGCCAGTTGCCCACCCATCCCATGATGTGTTCATCCTGCTGTGGGCTGCACCTTTTGTCCTCAAGGATCCTCTAGGACAAAGCATTGAAAGCTTTACTGAAATCCAAAAAGATTTGCATCAACTGACTTAAAGGTACTTAAAGATCAAGCTAATTCTGATTTCAGATAAATAATCAGTAGATTAGTTTAAATAATTAGTATATATTTTTTAAATCAATTGAACAATAATGGTTTAAGTAAAAATAAATTACAGTAATGCCTCCCTTTATACTTCACTTTTTCAAAGTATAATGAAACCACACCAGTTTTGCTCCTGTGAACTAGTTGTCCATCTATATGTTTACCTGGAATATGGATTTTTCAGTTTCAAACTGGTAAAAAACTAAGAGATTTTTATTAATAAATTCCAAAGTTGAGTCAATTATTTTCTGTGAACCAATTTCTGAAGAATCATGACTGATATAGAAAAGATCCTATAACGTGTACTTGCTTATTTACCAAATCCTCAGTATGTTCAGCATGAACCATCTACTACTTCACTTTACGCCTCTTCACAAGTAGAATGTACAATGCAATATTTTGCTGTGGGTGGAATGAAGAATTTTTAAAATCTTTTTGTCTTTGAACATAGCTCTTGCCATGTGTTTGTAGGAAAGGAGAAACAGGACGAATGGTACATGATTGTGTCTTTATTTTTGTGAGAACACGAGACTGGTTTCCCAGAATAGTCTATCAATACACTACTTCATACAGCCTGCAGCAGTACGCCAAAGAAACAAAGCTGTCAACGCTGGACCTCACATGTTTTGTGTTCAGACCATAAACTGTTGTGTTCATATCTTGAAATATTACTCAGGAAGTGGCTGCAAGAAGCAAAAGCTGCAAAAGATTTGGACAGTAATGTCAATGACTGCAGCAATTGATTCTGCAATTAAATGCAGAACATTTAATCAGTAAACCTAAAAGCACATCACTGAAGAAATATCTGCCCTCTCTATTTAATTCAGAAACTACAGATAAAAGAAAATCCATACATCAAGTCCTCTTTTGTCTTGGTTTGCATTAGAAATGCATTTTTGCTGTTTTTTCAAAAGCTTCATTCTTTTGAGCTTTTAAGGTAACTAAGCTGCTACTGAAGACTAAATATGGTGTTGATAACCAGAAATGAAATCCTTTCTTTCTGACAAGGTTCTTACCTGTAACTCATCATCAAGACATAAATACTTAATGCTTTTTTGGTTGTTTCCTTTTTAAAAATATTTACTTCTACCACAAAACAGCACCACTTATGTTTATCAGAGCACTACATGATAAGATAAGGCTTAGAAATAGAAGGACTAATGGAAAAACCCAGAGAGATCCAGCAGAAATTTTGTCCCTCAGGAAGGTTTACTGAAGCTGCCAGAAAAAAAACCCTGAAATATGAGAAGTGTGCTTTTTCTTCACACTGTCTTGCATGGCGCTGTGTTTTGAATTTATGCTGGAAACAGTGTTGGAAGCTCAGGAGTGTTTTCATGAGCAGCACTTACACAGTGTCAAGGTCTTTTCTAGCCCTCACCCCACCAGCAATTTGGCTGAGCATGCACAAAGAGTTGAAAGGGGATACATCTGAGATGGCTAACTCCAACTGACCCAAGGGATACCCCAGATCATATAGCATCATGCTAAACATATAAAGCTATGAGAAAAAGCATAAAGGGGATAATGTTTGCAGTGATGACATTTGATTTTCCCAAGTCACTGTTACGAGTGATGGGGCCTTGCTTTCCTCGGAGTAGCTGAAGACCTGCCTGTCCATGGGAAGAGGGGAACAAATTGGTTTTGCTTTGCTGATCTGCACAGTTTTTGCCTTACCTATTAAACTGTCCTTATCTCAACCCACGAGTTTTTTCACTTTTACCCTTCTGATCTTCTCCCCTATACTGCTGTAAGGAAGTAAGCAAGCACCTAGATAGGGTTTGGTTCCCAGCTGGGGTTAAACTACAACACGAAGAAATTTGTTTTGTCCTGGATATTGAGATTACTTTACTAATTGATATATAAGTGAAAATACATGTTCAGCAGACTGTACTAAGGAAAGGTACTAAGTATTCTTGACTTAGAAAGTGCAAAATTGTTAAAAGGTTTGAGGTATGAGGAAGAAATTTAGGAAGTTCTTACAACAGACCTCAATTTTTAAGCAGTCTTAAAATCTTAGGGATGCTCTTGTTCAGCATCTGTCTGTGACAGACAAGACATGCAAATCTGCATAAAATATTTACATAAGACACCGATTTAAACTTAAGAAAACAAAAGAACAAAAGGAGTGGTGAAATGCAGAACATAAACTGACTAGTCTGTAATTAGGACCCCACATGTACCGTCCAGGGCAGAACAATAACCAAACCACAAAATCTTGGGAACATAAAGAAACAAGGCCGATTTGAAAAATGGAGTCTGGAAAATCAACAGGACATGTTTGGAAAGGGCCCTGTGAACAATTGTATAATAAAATACAATATTGTGTACAATAAAATACACATCCCAGCAATATCCACCCTTTTGATAAAATTGCTCCATTTCCAAGAACTTACACCATCTTCAAAATCCTGTGGACAGCAATGAAATTCCTAATAAAAATGAAATTACACTCTTATGCTGCAGTACACCACTCTAGGGACTACTCAACAAGCAGCTGTATCTAGATGTATGAATAAACCCATCATAATTTATGGTAATGTGCAATTTATATGATTATGTGATGAGCTTACAGTAAAGTCCCAAAAAAGGAAACAATTGAATCACATACCAGCAGCCCATTCTTATTATAGATTCAAGTTACTAAATATACAAGTGAAAGACAATCTTGTGTTGGGGGAATTATACAGCTGCCACCTAGTCCATGTCAGGAATTTTACAGATGCCACCTCAACAGGGCTCAGCCCTAGGTTCCTGCCTTAAGGAGACAGGCCACCAATCTTCTGAGTAAATAACTTGTTTCTTTATCTGACATACAGAGGAGCTTGAGCTGTGTGGTCCAGGGAGGGACCTCCATTCCACACCACACACCCCAACTATACACTGGTTGCTGGGCTGACCTTTGTCTGAAAAATTACTATGTTCACTTAGAAATGTTTCCTTGGTTATTAGTTTCATTCTGATTGTATCTGCCACTTTCAGCTAGTTTTGTGGTTGCAACATTAGCTTTATCAAAAGATTGACCTCTGAGAGTTCTTCCAGCCTAAGGCCTGAAGTACTTTAGCTTCAAGTGCTAAGCAAGGCTATTAATCCTAACAATTCTGGAATACACAGTTTATTATTTCCTTATGGAAATAGGAGCACCTAGTCCAATGATGAAAAATATCAGTCTATCCATTTTATCTACAATTGACATGATACAAAAAAATTACCATGGGAGTACTGGAAAATTCATGTGTTCATATTTCATACTTCATGCAGTTTCTCAAGAATCACATATACAGTACTTTTATGAACATGTTATATGGAGACTGACTGCCCAGAGGGACAGAGAAGAACATTCTGTTTCCTGCATAACAAGTTTTAGCAAAAAAAAAAATCCTTAAAATTGAAATCCTGAAAAATTTTCAGCTGATGCTAGTAGAGCAGCCCTGCTATAAAAAAGGAACCCATAACAATCAATAACATACAGTGAAAGTCTAACTGAAAAAAAAAGCAGAAATAACAAAAATACTGCCTTTTTTAACGAAATTTACATGGAAAGCCATACAGGGAAATTATGAATAGATGTTGAAAGCTGAATACTAAAGACAGAACAAAGTAAAGATAAGAGGCTTATTGTGTACATACAAACATTTAAAGGAACTTTAGGTTCATGATCCTAAGCTGACATTTATGTTTGGATATGCTGGAAAAAAGTATTGATGCAGAATTCTTTTTTCCTCCTGTCTACAAGTAGCAATACCAGACAATATAGCATGAAATCATACTAGCTACAGCTCTTACACGAACAGTGAAGCAGCTGTGCCCCTGCAGCCCTATGGATGTCCACAGTGAAGCAAATACCCACCTACTGCCCATGGAGAATCCCACACCAGAGCATGTGGATGCCTGAAGGAGGCTGTGACCCCATGGAAACAAGCGCACACTGGAGCAAGTTTGCTGGCAGGACTTGGGACCCCATGGGTGACCTACGATGGAGCAGTCTGTTCCCAAAGGACTGCACTCTGTGGAAGGGACCTGTGCTGGAGGAGTTCGTGAAGAACTACAGATTGTGGGAAAAACTCACAATGGAGAAGTTTACAGAGGACTGTCTCCCATGGCAAGGACATCACACTGGAGCAGAGAAAGACTGAGAGGAATCCTCCCTTGAGGAGGAAGGAATGGCCGAAACACATGATGAACTTGTTAGAATTAAGTTCAATGCTAAAAATCCCTTCCTCTTCTTTTCTGTGATTGAAATGTGATACTTTTTAAAATAAATGTTCTACTTACCTGTTTAGTATCAGTTCATGGGGAAGGTAGGCCAGGGGAAGCCTGTGCTTGTCGCCCACAGGTGACATCATCAAGCTTTGTCTAAGAACTCTGCCCAGCTGCCCTGACAGGAGGAGGGGTTACGCCAGACGTATGCAAATCAAGTTCGAGACTGATGGGATTGCAGCCATAGAGACTAGCAAAACACCGCCTAACAGAAGAAAGAAGATAAATGTCTTGTCAGTGACGCAGTTACATCATTATAAGGGCACTAATGAAGCGTTGCTATCCCTGCATTTGTGCCCTTGAAGCCTCTCCATGAGTTCCAGGTAACATCTCCAGCAGGAACCCCCTAGACAACGAGCCATCTGTGCCTTTGTGGGTTCCCATTTGGCTGGAAGGACGGGCTCGTCTACACATGAGCAAGAGACGACTCCACACGACCTCCTCCTCCTGGCAGTGATGACCCTGGGCTGGCTCCCTTGGATGGGTCCCCTCCCCCTGATCCTAATAAAGAGAGCTAATTCCATCTAAATAAAAGCTTCGGCCCAGCTCCAATTTATAACAAACTGACTGCGGTCAGCCTCCATTCCTTGTTCCCTGTCTCACTTGCAGAGAGGGGACAGAGAAAATCAGGCGTGAAGCTGATCATGGGAAGAAGGTAAAAAAAAGGTTTTTTTAAGATTTAGTTTTATTTCTCATTAACATGACATTACTCTGATTTGATCAGTAACAAACTTATTTCCTCAAGTTGGGTCTGTTTTGCCTGTGACAGTAATTGCTGAGTAATGTCTCCTTCCCTTCTTCTACCCACAAGCTTTTTGTTACATTTTTTTCTCTCCCCTGTCCAGCTAAGGAAGAGGAGTGATGAAGCAGCTTTGGTGGGCACCTGGCATCCAGCCAAGATCAACCCACCATGCAGATGTAGCTTCAATAGAGAGAAGACGGAGAAATGAAACAAACTTCACAAGGTGTTGCGGCGCGCAAGCCAATGTTAATTGGATGGACTCAAAGTTAATCATAAAAGAGGTTTCCCCATTCCCCCCTCCCAATTCTTAGATGGTTTGTCCCTGCCAGTCAACCTTAGCCCCACCCGTTTCTAGTCCCTTCCCTGCCAATCCAAGTTGGTCCCTTCCCAATTCCCATATAAGGCTACTTACCCCACTCCCCCTAAGCTGTCAACCGCCTGAACCCAATCCCAGCTTTCCAGCAGAGTCTGTGTTCTTTGGTTGCTGATTTGTTATCCTGAGCTAGCCACTCCCTCCTTGTACCCTCATTTGTTCTCTGATTGAAGTGCTATATAACCCCTCCCAAGAGCCCTGTGATTGGGTTTTTGTCTGTAACTCCCCCTGTAACCACCTCCCTTTTTAAGTTGCTGCACTCTGTTGGTCGGGGCTCTTGGGCTCTGAGGGTTGCTGTGGCAACACCTGCTGAGTGCAGTCCCAGGGTTCACTACTGTGTTGCTACCCTTTCCCAACCCATGGAATAAACCTGTGTGAGGAAACAGCAAAGAGCGGTGCTCCCTCCTTTCTCATCTCGCTCCATTGTCGCTGACCTATACCTACACCCTGCACCAAGCTATCCCTGGACTATGGGTCACCCCCATACCCTGAAGGCCAAGTAGGTTCCTGCCTGGAGGTTACCTGCAGTCCCTGTACCCACCGCATCCCTTTGGGGATCCAGACAGCCAGGCAAGCGGATTCCCAGAGAAGGCTGAATGTGACAGCAGGCGCCCAACAAGGGGCCCCTGTCATCACCAGACCGCGCGGAGTGACTGCGCAGAGTGGATTATCCCTTGAAGTACCGGTCCTTGGAGCATTAGTGGCTGTCCTGCAAGCAAACTGTGTTTTAGCAGTCGTGCCGTGGGCAGCGCAGGGAGGAAAACTTCAAAGCAGCCTTGGAGCCCTCCCTGGTCCGAGGACCTCTTCTGCCAGATTTTTGGTTGCTGGATTCACCTGACTCGGGTGAGTATAGGGGAAAGGCCCCCCTATCAGGTGGGGGTGTTTTATTCCCTTGGTGAGGGGGCTGAGGGCAGGCAACAGTCTACTGGTTACCTGCACACTACCCCAGTCGCCCCAGGTGGGTCCCAGCCTATTTTCATTTTTAGTTCACATTTCTCTGGCAAGGAGGGTGGAAGGACTCTGCGGCAGTCAGAGGGTGCAAGGCTGACCACAGAGCAAAGGGAGTTTATTATCCAAGTTAGGGAATCCTTGAGGGTGGCGGGTGTTCACGTTAGTAAACCCCAGTTGCGAAAGTTTGGTTTGTAGTTGTTTGGTCGGTTTCCTGAGTTTTGTTTGGAGGATGTTAACAGTTTAGAGTTTTGGGAGTCAGGTGGAAACGTGCTCTGTAGAGGAGGTTGCACGTGGAAAGAGGAGAGGTGGTCATCTTGAGGTGTTTGTAAAGATTCACTCAGTTGTCATGGCCTCAGGTCCCCAGACTCCCGCCAGGGAATAGACGGATTGACCACCCCGGACTTCCCCTGTTGCCTTCCCTGGGTTCCCTTCTCCTTCCCGTGCACCCCCTTTCCCCTCTTCCCCGAAGCCTGTTGAGCTGGGAGGGACAGCCTGCAGGGCTCTTGTGTTCCTGTGCCACAAATCCCTGGTCTCTCTCAGCCCTCCGGGTACCCAAGCCTTGCCTGTCAGCCGGCGGCAGGCAAGGAGCCTCCCCCTAACCCTGATCTTAATCCCTTTTTCCTAGTTGCGTCTTCCCATTTTCCCCAGTTTGATCTCCAAATTGGTTTATTCTCCCCATCCTAAAATGGCCTCCCTTGTTCCCGAGAAGCACAAGATGTGGGCGCCACATGGCAGGACCCTCCACTTGTGCCTGCTCTTCTCTTCCCCACAATCCCTTTACCCCTGCTCCCAACCCCTTCCTGTGCTCAGACCCTTCCCACTTCCTTCCTTCCACACCTGCACCACCCCCACCTCCAACTCCTCCTACCACCCCGCCCAAAGCCCCGCCCACAACAACATTGTCCCAAGCTCCACCTCCTGCGTTGTCACTCTCTTATCCACCCACCATGACAGCCCCCACTGTCCCACCCCCAGGACTGCCCACAGGGGTGTAGTCTCAGCTTCTTCCCAGCATCCCTAGCCCCTTCCAGCCTCCCACGGTTGCTCCCCCCCACCAAAATCCCTCCCCTAGAGGCAGGACCCCAGAATTTTCCCACGCCCATCCAAGATTTTCCCACGCCCATCCCCACTGCCATGATGCCTCCAACCCCGGACCCCATTCCCATTACCACGCTTCCAATGGCCGCTTCTGCTTCCTGCCCCCGTCAGTTGAAATCCACCACTCATGTTTCCCTTTCTCGTCCCTCACCTCCGCCTCCTTCCCATCGTGCCCCCTGCCTCCTCTGAATGCTGCTCCTGTTCCCCAAGCCTATCCTATCGCTATCCCTGAAGACCCTGATCCCGAACCTGAAGACTTCCCCTTTGCAGCCCCAGTTACTTTTAACAGGAGGGGTGACAATCCTGCCTGGGAGCCTTTCAGTTTTCAGACTAAGAAAGAGCTATGCTGCGCTCAGCATGAGTTTGGCCATAAAAGTGAGTATTTTAAAGGGCTTTTAACAGTGACTTTTAATTCCAACCACCTTTTGCCGACAGACATTAAGGAGCTCTTCCAGTGCCTCCTTGCCACAAGTGAGTATCACCAGTGGGAGAGGACCTGGAAGAGACTTCTTGATGACACCCTAATGGAAGTGAGAGAGAGCCCAGGCTGTGACATCAACTTAGATGGAAATATCATCACTTTCAACCTGTGATCACCTTGACCAGTGCCAGATTTGAGATCCAGCACTCAAAAGTGCAGGTGCTGCCGCCTTGGAGGTACCTTGGCTTGGAGATCTCAGCCAGAACCATCATGCCTCAACAGCTGCAAATCAATGATAAATAAGCCAGACCTGCACCAGCTGTGTGGATTTTTGAACTGGGTCAGGCCCTGGCTGGGGCTCACCACGGGGGATCTAGCCCCTCTCTTCAACCTTTCAAAAGGGGGGGAGGAGCTGGATTCTCTGAGGGCCCTGACCCAGGAGGCAGAGGCAGCGCTTGGGAAGGTTTGGGAGGCGTTGGAGAGCCAGCAGGCTCATCGTTGCCAGCCTGAACTCCCCTTTGAGTTGGTGGTTTTGGGAAAGTTACCCCATTTGTACAGGCTCATATTCCAGTGGGACAAAGGCTATAGGGACCCCCTCTTAACCACAGAGTGGGTGTTCCTCAGCCACAAATTGTCCAAGAGTATAACAAGGCCACAAGATCTGGTGGCTCAACTGATAGTGAAGGCAAGGACTAGGCTCCAGTCCCTGGCCAGTGTGGATTTTGCATGCATTTGCATCCCCCTCTAACTGTCAACAGGGAGGATGTCACAGGAGACCCTTGAGCAACTGCTCAGGGATAATGAGGTTTTGCAGTTCGCTCTGGATAGCTACTCCAGACAAATTTCTATCCACTGTCTGGGCCACAAATTATTTAATACAGAGTTCAATTTGATTCCAAAAGAGATGAGATCTAGGCTCCCCCTGAAAGCCCTGACCATTTTTACAGATGCGTCCAGAGGGACCAAGAAATCAGTTATTACCTGGAAAGACTTTGAAAGACCTTCGAAACTCAGTGATGGGTGACTGATGTTAAGATTGTGGAGGGATCTCCACAAGTCGCTGAGTTGGATGCAGTTGTCAGGGCTTTCGAAAGGTTCTCTGAACCTATCAATATTGTCACTGATTTGGCATATGTAGCGGGACTAGTATCCAGAGCAGAGCACGCAGTGCTCAAGGAGGTCTCCAACCCCAAGATCTTTGAGTTGCTTTCTAGGCTTGTTCAGTTAGTCTCCCATAGAAAGCATCCATTTTTTATAATGCATGTAAGGTCGCACACCAACCTCCCAGGCTTTATTGCAGAAGGGAACTGATGGGCTGACGTCCTTGATGCCACTTAGCAGCTCACAGATCTGACTGACTCCTTTGAAAGGGCCAAGCTCAGCCACCAGCTGTTCCACCAGAACGTGCCTGGTCTGGTGTGCCAGTTCCATCTGTGGCGTGACCAGGCCAGGGCCATTGCGGCCACATGCCCCCAGTGCCAGCGGGGGGCATTGCTGTCACTGGGAGCCGTAGTAAACCAACATGGGCTGACTAGCAAACAAATCTGGCAGTCAGACGTAACCCACGTGCGTGAGTTCAGAACGTGGAAGTTCATCCACATCTCCATGGACACCTTCTCAGGTGCAGTCTTTGCCTTGGTCCACACTGGAGAAAGGTCAATTGATGCCAAGAAACACCTTTTGCTGGCCTTTTCCATGCTGGGGGTCCCTAAGGTCTTGAAGACCAACAACAGTCCTGCCTATACCTCCTTTGAGACCTTTTTGCAGCAATGGGGAATTAAACATCACCGAGCCATCCCCTACTCCCCCACTGGTCAGGAAGTGATTGAGAGGACCCATCAGACTCTCAAGCAAGTCCTAGGGAGGCAGAAAGGCGATCCTGCTTTAACATCACCACACATGAGGGTTGCCAAAGCATTGTTCACAATTAACTTTCTAAACTGCTCCTTCGAGAACTTGTCGCCTCCGGTAGTTCAGCATTTTCACGGCGACCCCATGTTCCAGCCCACCCAGAAGCCGCTGGTGTTGGTGAGGGACATGGAGTTGGGTGAGGTAAAGGGGCCCTTTCAGCTCCTGACCTGGGGGCGTGGATACGCTTGCATGTCCACTCCCTCAGGTCCCAAGTGGTTCCCACGCCGCTACATCTGACCTTGCCTGCTTGACTTAGGGAAGCGTGATCTATCTAAGGCCTCCCCAAAGCCTCCAGATCAGCCTAGAGATCTCTCTACTCCAGCCCTCTGCCAGAAGCGGAAGGATGAAGACCCCCTGCCCCTGTTGTAATTTTTGTCTGCATTGTTCCATTTAACTCTGAATTATGTTTTCCTTAAATTAACAGATGCTTTTCTGTTTCGTTAAAAAAGGTTCCACCATCCTAGCAATGCAGCGCCTGCCACCTCCCCATCTGCTGCTTGTGATCACCCTCGCTCTGCTTGCCGTCACACTGACTTCGGCCTAGGTCATCCCCCAATGGAAAAAGAACATCTGGGTAACTTTAGCTCATGCGCTGAAGCAAGGTAGTTTCTATTTAAACAATCAGCCTGTGGACGATCCGTTGCCCACCTCCTTAGTGGGGATCCCCTTTGAGCCCTCTAAATTTCCCAAGTCCCTCCTCTCCTTTAAAGAAGAAGTCAACAAAATCAAAGCTCCTTTTCGCACTTATGTCAGGAATTGTGTTCAATACAAGATGCCCCTCCCTGTCCATAATCCGCTTGCCCTTTGGAGGGAATGGGTTGAAGACCTCCCCCAGGCCGAAGGGGAGCCCCAGGAGTTTTTGCTCCTGGGCTCGACTAAGGCTCACTGGTGTGTGCATTTTGATTTTAAACCTCATAGGTATTATCATTATTTAGACCAGTTCAGATATGTTATTCAATATCAACCTGAGCTTTCCGCTTCCCAACGGTGTTCCCAATTAGAAAAAGTATCTATGCCCTCTACAGAAGATTGGTCCCCCTACCCCTTGAAATTGGAGAAAGGCACATTCCTCATCTGTGGGGATCGTGCCTGGGCGGGCATCCCCTCCCTCCTTGTAGGCGGCCCCTGCACCCTGGGGCAGTTGTCGCTCGCCAACCCAAATATGACCAAAACATCAAAATCTGGCCTGTCAAAATTAAAACACATGGGTGCAGAACCAATCGGTGAGCATTGTAATGATGAAATCATTCATTGGAGTAAGTCAAAGAGAATTGCTGTCTCCGTTTTTCTACTGTGGGTAGCAGTGGCAAAAGCGCTCAGAGAATTGGGCCAACTCAAGTGCTGGGTGGTGAGGCAGGCAAATTTAACTTCTACTGCCTTAAGTGACCTCCCAGGAAAGGGGAAAATTACTAGAGAGGCGCTGCAAAACCAAGCAGGGATAGACTTCTTGCTTTTAGCGCATGGACATGGCTGCAATGAGTTTGGGGCTTGTGTTGTTTCAATTTATCATCTAAAAGTCAATCCATTCAACCGACCATCGCAGCCATGAGGGGGATGATCAAGAATGAACAAGAAGGCTGGGTCAGTAAATTCTGGAATTGAACCACGAACAGGATCTCCAGACTATCTGAAGAGATTCCAGAAGATATGAGTGGACTGTTTGGGGCAGCTTTTGAAAAAATGGGACTTTCAGGATGGTGGGCCCAAGTTCTAAGAGATTTGTTCATGCTTTTGTTTGTTGTCATGTTAATTGTATTATCCTTTCATGTAATTAAGAAGGCCCTTTTACACACCCTCTCCCTTCCTCTTCTAGTTGCTGCAGTTCATAAGCCTTGGTTCTCCAAAGTTACAGATCTTCCCAAACCTGAAACCCAAGTATAAGCGCACCGCCAACCCCAATTCCCATCAACAAACTAAATAAAAAAGGGGGAATTGTGGTGTGCAATCCGATTCCAATTGGATTGATTTAAAGTGAATCATAAAATGGAAGTGGTTTTACTCATTTTCCCCCCAGTTCCAAATGGTTTGTCCCTGCCAGTCAACCTAGCCCTTCCCAGTCTTCCAGTCCCTTCTGTGTTAATCCCAGTTGGATCCCTCCCCTTGCCCAAATAGAGCAATTTTCCCCACTCCCCCTGAATTGTCAATCTCCCGGACCCACTCGCAGCTTTCTAGAAGATTCAGTTTTCCTTGACAGTTTATTGGCTGTTGCAAGCTAGCCAGTCCTTGTTTATGCTCCCATTCGTTGATTGTGTGATTGATGTTCTGTGTACCCCTCCCCAAGAGCTCTGTAATTGGTCTTTCATTTGTACGCCCCTGTAACCACCCCACTTTATAAGTTGTTGCACCTCTTTGTTAGCAGCTCTTAAGCTCTGTGAGTTGCTGTGCCAACACCTGCTACCTGCAGCTCCAGCATCTGAGGCCCAGCTACTGTGTTGCTCCCCTTTCCCTTGCCTGAATAAACCAGCTTGGGGAAACAGCAATCAGTAGCCCTCCTTCTCTCTTTGCTTTGCTCCATCGCTGCACACTGACATCCACACCCTGACTCTGGACATCTCTGGAGGGCACTGAAGTGATTTGCGCGGGTCACCTCCACACCTTGTAGGCCTAGTGGGTTCCTCCCAGGAGGCTACCTGCGGCCCCCTATATCTGCCGTGACCCCTTGGGGACTTCATTGGTTGGGCACAAGAGAGCCAAGATCTCCCCAGACAGGGCAGTTGCAACAACTTACTATCAGTATTGATTTATTATTACTTTGGGAAGAAGGGACTTTCTAAGACAAATGATAATATTCACAAATAAAATTTGAAATAGTTCAGAGGGTTGAAGTTTTTCTCCTTTGTTAGTGTCTTAGGAAGACCTTGACTGATTCTCCTTCTAGTTAAAATACTGTCTTTGTCAGGCTATACCAGGCTGAGCTTTCACCACTCTTGCCAAAGCAGTCAGCAAGAGGAGTTGTTCATTCCCCCAGCAGACATGGTAACATCAGGCTTGCTTCTCATCTTTACACTGCAATCAGCAAGTCAAACTTCTGAACTGGATCAGACTAACAAAAAATAATCTAAGTGGTTCAATTTGGTTTATTTGGCAAAGTCAGTGGGGCAAGGTGGGAGGCCTCTGCAAGAAGAGTTCACAGGACGCCTCATATGGGACTCAGCTTGTTCCAGACAGGTCCAAGATGGGCCCACTGCTGGACAACGCTGAACCTCTTAGTGACTGGTGGCACCTCTGTGATAACACTTCAAAAAGTGTAACAACCACTCTACAGCAGCTGTCAGACAGAAGAGTGAGAAAAATATGGAAAAAACAGCCCTACGGACACCAATGCCAGCAGTGAAGGAAGGGGAGGAGTTGCTTCAGATGCTGGAGCAGAGGTTCTTCTGCAGGCCCTGGAGAAGAACACAGTGGAGCAGGTTGTCCCCCTGAACCTTGTGGATGACCCCAGTTGAATAGATAGCCACATGCAGCCCTTGGAAGATCACATAAGGAGCAGCTGTGTGTGTGTTTTGAAAAAAGCTGCAGGCAGTAGAAAGCTCATGCAGGAGGAGGCTCCTGGCACGAGCAGCTACCTGGGGCAGCAACCCATGCTGGAGCCATCTGTTCCTGAAGAACAGCTGCCCATTGAAAGGACCCACATTAGAGCAGTTTGCAAAGAACATGGAAGAGACAAACAGCACCAGGATGAAGGACTGGCAAAGAAGCAGTTATGGACTGATGACAATCATCATCCTTCATGCCCCTGGCAGCACTCAGGAGGGAAGAAGCAGGAAGAGTCAGAAATGCAGGGGTGGAGCTGAACCTGAAAAGAAGCCAGAGGGACTATGGGGAAGGTGTTTTTAGTTTTGTCCTTTTTTTTTTCTCTCACCATTGCACTCTTTTTTTAATTGACCATAAATTAATCTTTCCCAAGTTGAGTCTGTTTTGACCATAATGGTAATAGGTGAGTAATCTCCCTGGCTTTATTCCAATCCATGAGCTTTTCCATCTTATTTTCTCATCCTATTCTGTGAAGGAAGCAAAGTAAGAGAGCTGGGTAGGCATCTGGCACCAAGCCAAGGTCAAACTCACCACAGCAGTAGAACAAGAGGCCCCTATTTTACCCAGTATATGTTTTACAGTAATTTTGGCAACTCAAGGTTGCAATCCACTCCACACTATTTTTGATTCTGTAATTAGTACTACTGCCAGCGTCTTGGAAGAAATTTCTCCTAGCATCTCCTTGATCATACAGTACTGACATAGTCCGTTCATATTAAACTTATTTTAAACTTACCTGAAAAATTTGCCTCTCAAACAGTATCAGAATTCTGTGTGAGCACACAACTGGTAAAGTGAAATAATATTTTCAATATGTACTACATATAGTCTGAGGAAGAAAACATGACCTTCCCTAAAGAACCATAGCCGTAAGGCTTGTCCCTAAAAATTAGTACTGACCCATATCACTAGACATTTTGTTCCAAAGAGAAGCACACTACAGTGTGCTTTAGATATGCTTTTCTTTATTTTCAAAAATGGGTTGAGGTGTCTTCCTTCTGTCACTGTTTTGTGTTAAAATGGTTTTGGCAGCTGCAATCAACTTCTTCAGATCTTTTATTTCAGCACATGGTGTTTGCATTTTTGGCGCACACTACACCCCCACCCCTGATTTACGTGGAGCCTCAGCCTTTAAGAGTTCATCTGCAAATTGAAGATTACTTTTTTCCCCTACTCAGGTACACCACAAGCAGAGTTGGGAATTTAGGACAAGAACATTAAATCTTATAAACTTTACAACAAAGGTAAATGTTGCTAGGTATGTTTATGGAGAAGATAATAAAAATTTCTGGATTGGAGCAACTCTTTCCTTAGAGAAGGCTAATGCAGTAAGATCACATTCTCTTTATGAAGAAACCTTCAAGCCCTAGCAGGATTCAAAACTGAGGTTAGTATCCTCTGTCTGATGATAGATATTAGGACATTGCACCTTTCTAATGTTAGGTAATGTTAATGTTATGTTCTGAATTATCAGAAGAAATAGATATCTGGGTTACACTTACATGATAGAAAAATTAAGCAAGTAATTTTTTATGAAGGTTAGTAGGAAGCTCTTATTACAAAATGCTAGACTACTGTCTGACTTTTCAGAAAAATGAAACTTTTACTTCCTTAAACTAGTAAAATTACAAGAATTTGCAGAAAGCATGAGGTTTAAAAAATTCTCTACCACTTAAACTTTTGACATAGCATAAAAAATCTAAGGTATTTAGAAACATTTTGTATAATTTATGTTTTCCAAGAAAAAAGCCTAAAAGCCTGGAGGCAGCTGTCAAATTACAAATGAGATACTAATACCAAATTAGAGAAAGCATATCTGTGAGACAGCTGTCTTCCTTATTGGAAAAATATTTAAACTGTATTCTCCTGCACCATAACTATATAAGTTTAGCCATGCACAGAAAACTATTTTTGAAACTTTATCAATGTTGTTTGCATGTACTTGTTCTCACTGCATTGTTAGTCTTACCACATCAATCAAATATTCAAGTACAAACTGATTTCATTCAAACCAATCAAAATTCACAGCAAAATCATCTATGCATTTTAAATTTCCCATAATTATAACTTGCTTTCTGTTCACTTCTGTCTTTATTTTGCCTCAAAGTTCCATTTTTTCTATTGTTTTGTTTGTCAGTAATTCCAAAATTGTGACCAACATAACTTTTTTCTTTTGTTCTACAGCTGCCATACAGTCACATCTGTCACTGGCCTGTCACATGGCAGAAAGGGCAGCCTGTGGCCCCTGTCATCTTCATATCTCAGACTCAAGGTTAGAAGAGTAAAAACCAGACACAAACCCATTTCATCCATTTGTTTCAGGATCAGCTAACAAAAAACTATCCACGAATGGCACCCTAAGTGAAAAACAGTCCTTGAAATGTCACAAAGCTGCACTAAAAACATGATGGGTCTCTGCCAGCATGCTCAGCCAAGGATCACAACCTCTGTAATCATGTCAGTCTACAGAGAACTCCATTTTTCACTTGTGCCAAAGTTAGAGAATAACAAACTTCTTGACTTCAGTCCTCTACCTGAAATAACTATATGCAGTAATGACTTTAATGCCTTTTTTTTCTCTCCCACAGCAAGTACTTGTTAGACAGTACTTTGTTAGTGCACTAATATATATCAGCTCTAATTGGTGACTTTGCATTAGACATCTTTGCACCTGTAGCTTTTAAGTAATTAGGGCAGCGTGGATAGAAAACAGTGAGAGCAAACATCTGCCCCCAAAGCTTACCCTATTTCATTCTCTTACGAATACTGGTGTTCAGCTCTACTACTTGTACTGCGATTGCAATACTGCGATGTTTTGCAGGCGGTTTAGCAAGAGAATACTTAAATGTATGTTATGATTTATTTTTTTAATTTACATGGAAGACCAGCAAGACACAGTCACTGTCTATAATCATAAATCATTAGTAATTATAAAACATTACTCTTCATGGGGAAAACTAATAGGAAATCTTGCCCACTCCCCCAGATTTCTGTCTCCCACTGGAAATTTCTCTGCTGGGCTTACAGGTGAAAGGCCTTTTTGGCATGGTGCTCCATGAACAATCAGAAGTGAACCGAAGTTCAGCCCTATAAATAACAGACACACTAGAAAACCATCTTTTTCCCCCATATCTGTCAGGAAAAGGGGAAAAAGGGAGAACTGCCAAGCTGGCATGCAGTTACACACTAATTCTTTACCCAGCATATATATGTATATATTCTCATTCTGCTTACAACATGATGATGAAAATTTGAGATCTTGCAGTCCATTCCTAAAATAAGCTGTCTGATCCATGAGAATGTGTGGAGGTAATTCCCTCATCTGCTGGTAGTGTGTTCCAGTAAGTGCTGAAAGCTAATCTCATTTTCTTGTTAGCTTCCAGCCTCTTGATCAGTGCAGATGCGGCACCCCGCAGTACAATCTCGCGACCGGGATGAGAAATGGCTAGGAGAGTCCTTTGAGTGTGCCTCCAGCTGCCAAATCAAGCCGCATGCCAGATAATGTCGATGTGCACGGATTTTTGGGGAATTCTGTAGGCACTGTTCAAGCTGCTACAGGCTGCTGCATTTGGGGTTTTTTAATGTGGCACACTTCTCTTTGAACTATTTCCTTGAAATTTAACCTTCTTTTTTCCTTCAAAGAACTTCGCTAAATCAGGGGTTTGCCCCGAAGCTCCACCTTCACGTTTCACAGCTCTCCAAACCCCGTGGACTGTGTTTATTGTCGGATAGATAGCTGAAGGTACAAAGTGAACAAGAAATCCGAGTTTTCTTCACACTCTGCCTAGACACGTCTTACTCTTCATCGCTCCAAGTTCCGTGCACCGCTTCCCAGCCAGGTCTGAGCCCCTTCCACCCTACCCTCCCTTCCGTTTCTCGATTTCCCCCTCACGGAGCTCTTCCAAGCCCACATGTAGCAGCGGGCGAGTCTCGGGCGGCGCGGTGCCGCCGCAGGAGCACCGGCCCCGCCGGGTCCCCGCTCACCAACGCGCGGCTGCTACACCGAGCCCGCCCAGCGCCTTCGCCCCCGTGGCACCCGGTCCCCAGCCCCGGTGGGTGCGCGACTGCTCGGGGCTGGGAACTACGAGAAAGCCCTTCGACCCCATGAGCCGCACGGTCCTATGTGGGTTCCTACGTTACCGGTACTGCCGGAGGAAGCGTTAAGGACAGCAATAAAAACAAGCGTAGTTGCCACGGCTCCCAGGGGCAGAGTGTGGGTGAGGCCGGGGCGGGCGGGGCGCGGAGAGGCAGGGGCGGGACCCTCAGCGCGGCCGCGGCGCTGCGGAGGGCCGGACCCGCGGGTGGGTGGCGGGAGGGGCGCCCAGGGCAGGGGCTGGAGTCCGGCTCGGGGCCGCGCCCGCAGGGGACGAGGCCGCCCTCCCTGCCTGCGCTGGGGGTGCTCCGCACCTGGTGCTGTGGGCGTACCGGGAGCGGAGTGGTTCCGAAGCGGCTGGCAGCGCGGGCTGGCCTGGAGCATCGCTCTTCCCGGGCGCCGTACTCGGCGGAGCCTCGCAGCACTACTCCAGGAGCCGCCGTATCGTCGGGCAGGTGCTGCACTGGAGGACAGGGAGACGCATCTGTTGTGCCTCTGTCCTTTTTTTCTTTCTTTCCTTCTTTCCTCCCCCACCCCCCCCCC
>WAAE01010373.1:35620-47000 GCA_013400495.1 Nicator chloris
TTTCCTTACTCCTTTCCCTGTGTCTTCCTCCTTCCCCTCCTCTTGCCCCTTCCCCTTCCCCTCTCTCCTATTTTTGGTTCCACTTATGTCCTTTTGCTTCTTTCCCCTTCTCATTTCCCTTTGCCTTTTTTCCCCTGCTTTTTCCCCACCACACCTCTTTTTTTTCTTAGTTTGTTCTGCTTCCCCACTTTCTGTCTGTCTGTCCTCCCACCCTTGCCTTTTCCCGCGGCAGTGCATGGAGGGAACACGGGTCAGGCTGTTGGCCTCCGGCGGGAGTGTTGGCTTGGTGTGAAACCTGGTAGCGCTAGCAGGGTTCAGGGCATACCTGATGCTCCTGAGGTGTTGCAGTCGTAGGTTGTGGTGCTTTTTTTCGCGCTATCTTAAACTCACTGTAACTGGGAAAACCCTTTAAAAACTTTTTTTTTTTTTTTTTTTTTTTAATCAGAATGAAAAAAGCTGTTTAGGAGGTTGTAAATAGTTTTTCATGGCTCAGGTTGGGTGAGGGGACTGAGAAGGAAGCCTGACAGGAGACTCAGTTGTGCTCTGGCACTTTGCCTTCTTTCAGCGTAACTCAGAAAAGTAGACTTCTTTGTGGGAAGGAGGAGGAGTGGCAGCAGGAGGGAATTGCCATTTTGGAGTCTGCTATTTTAAATTTCATTTTTAATGGAGTATGAGGTATTTGACCACAGAGCTGGCAAGAATGAGAGTCAGAAATGGTAGAGAGGAGGGGACCAATCTAGCTTTTCTTTCAACTTGAAAATCTTTGTGAAAAATAGTGCACTATTTGTAGCTCAAGTTGGAGTTCACTTACATTGCTTTTGAAAGAAGGTGTATACAAAAGAAAATATTTTCTCAGTGATTAGCTATTCTGCCTATAGTGTATACCAGTTATCAGCATAATGCCTTTCTTATGAAATCTGAATTGTCTGGGATAATACTCATGTCATGAGGCCAGAAGAGCCAAAGGTTGTTGAAAAACCTGATGAATACCTTTGCCAAGTCTGCCTTTTTTTCAAACATAAACCAAATGCAAGGCAAACATACTAGCTAAAGATGTACAGTCTATTTGCTGAAAATACTATGTTTACTGAACAAAATCCTGCTCTGCAATTTTGTTTCCGCATTGGAAAACGCAGTGCTAGTCTTATTAAAATATTTAATTTCGTTTTTTTCATAATCCCTCTCAATTTTGCTTTGGATTTTAACAAAATTCAACACTTCTCTCTTTACTCTGGTTCCTAAACTCCTGAAACTAAAAAACACCTAACTTTATCAACATAGAGTTCTGTCTTAAGAAAGGTGAAGGAAGGTAGTGCCACAGAAATACAGCATACCCAGTACTACAACTGAAGTAACTTTCACTGTTAGGTTTACTTCATAGCTCTGGAGACACCACTTTTTGCAATGTGCAGCATTATTATACATGGGATAATTGTGGTGGTGTTAGAGGAGCTTAATAAAACAAACAGAAACCTCATCTTGGAAAACTGTGATAGAATATCTGACAAAGTTCACTGATGATTCTTTAGCTCACTGATGAACTGTAACTGTAGGTATGGCTT
Source organism: Nicator chloris (assembly GCA_013400495.1). Taxonomy (NCBI): domain Eukaryota; kingdom Metazoa; phylum Chordata; class Aves; order Passeriformes; family Pycnonotidae; genus Nicator; species Nicator chloris. Next base: position 37,183 of record WAAE01010373.1, read on the forward strand.
TAAAATGCTGGCTTCTCCATAGGGCTGAAGAAATCTCAGAATATTTTCTATGTTGTGCTTGAAGAGGGATCCAAGTATTCGAAAATTTGACAGCCTCTTCCTTCCACCTTCCTTCTGGCTTTATAGATTACCTTTCCTGCCAGTGTGTCCTGTTATGAAATCCAGCATTGTCACAAGGCAGCAATGAGCAATAATTTTTATGTGGGCATGAGGAGTGCAGCAACTACTCTCTTCCCGGTGGTATTATAGCTCCTACTTTAGAATAATGTGGAAAAAAATAGGTCTGCGTTTTACGTTGAAGTAGCCAAAGTGTACAAATTACCTTGAGGAAAACTGGGCAGTTCCACTGTGTGTTAAATTGGCCAACATTAGTTCTCATGATTTTTTGTTTTGTGATTTGTCTGTACTTTCAGTGTTAGTAGCTTTGAGGTAAAACACATCTTTTGGTCCATACTAAGAGTTGCAGGCTTTTTGAGGTAGGAACTGGTCACTGAATGACTTTGCCATAACATCTTTACTCTCCTTGGTTGAAATTTCTTACTGTTAGCCCTATCTGTGGGGCGTCTAAGGACGGACATGGTTGGAAATAGTAATTAGGCTTTGAACTGTTCTGCAGAAGGTTTACATGATAAAGTAGTATATGGGAGTATTAGAAAGGCTAGTAAAACTTACTGCTTTTTCAATTTACAATCTACATGGAGTGTATGTTCATGTGAGTGTGACTCATGTTTTGAAACAGAAATACTTCAGTGTGTTAGATTCCTAACAGTTGAATATAAGATCTTCAGATAACCTAGAGGCTTGAATTCATTTTCATATTTTCTTTTTTTTTTTAATGTCTGAAAAAACCGCTGTCTACTTTTAGCTACTCTCAGTATTTAATTTCCATGTAGTGGTGGATGTAGCAGTACTAGTCACTTGCGGAGTTTTGTTTAAACTGTCTTCTAAGCTAACAAAGGACTATAAATGTGTTGGGTTTTTTTCTGTTAAAAGGGATTATATTTCCTCTTTTTTATTGTTTTCTTAAGCATCTCTGAAGGAAAAGTATCTACTCCTACAGAGTGTTGTCAGTTGCAGACAGCTGTGCCCACATGAAACCCTGCTGCATATGATTTCGAAATTAAGGGTCCCATAAAGGCTTATGGTAAGCCAGCTGCTCAGTTTGTGACCAGTTCTCATTTTCACTAAGACTTAAGACTCAACACTACCTAACAGAACAAATACGAGTCTCTGGTTGATTTACAGGCGTATCTACTTTCAAGATTGTGCTGCTTGGTGTCATGGACAGCTGAGTAAATGACTTCTGTGTCTGGCAGATCTTTGCAGATCACACTGCAGTCCGCGCAGTCTGTCTTTGTGTTTATGCATGTTTGTGTTTATGCAAGCTGCTTACTGCTTTAAAAATCACTTCCTCATCAGAATGAATGTTCTGTATAACTGAACCTGAATGGAAGCATGTAACAGTAGTAACTATAGGATGTGTGTGCTTTGAAGCATTCTGGATATGCCTTCGTAAAATTTTAGGACTTCCCAGCAAATCCATCTTTGTGGCCGCACTGGCTGGAGAGGTCCCCAGAGGCCATCTGGTTGGATCTGTTGTTTCACTCCCCCTGGCCCTATGTGTGGGTGCCAGAGGTAGGAAGTGGGGTTGCTCCTTCTGCCAGCAGCACATTGTGGTGCCAGAGCAGTGGTGCGGTGGAGCCGCAGATGTGCTGCCATGCCAGTGGCCAGAGTATGGTGTCCTGGCTGCTGGGGCAGTGGTGTCCTGCCAGCTCTGCACGCTCACAAGCATCCTCATTTGTAGGACCAGCAGCTCCAGTCCAGTCTGTCCGCACAAAACTTGCATGCAAGCTCTGGTCTCCCTCCAAGCTGTGATGTACTATTATAAAAGTGTTTTGCTTGGTGGGGGTTTTTTTGTATGTATGTTTGTTCTGGAGATCTTGGATGGTTTTTGTTTTGAAGACCTAGGTTTCTCATGGGATTTTGTGTTTGCTAGAAATTAAGCTGAAATTACCTTGGTTTTGTTAAGTCATATCATACAGTTTGTATACGGCAGTAAAGAAAAATTTTGGCAGGAAAGAGGGAAGTGGGCAGCTAACTCAACCTTTGTACTAACTCCCCACTTCTACTGAAAGTTTCCGCTTTTAATGATGACTGCTTCAGAAATACAGATTTTGACTTGAGGAGAAAGCAGTAAAAAAAGGAAGTGGGTCAGGCATGCAACTTCTACAACTGAACAGTTGAGAGCAAGACAAAGGCTGCCAAATAAAGTATTTTCTCCATAGCTTTGTAAACCTGCCTCCACCTCTCTCACCATACAAAGTGCTGCTTCTGTCAAGGTAGCTCTCTAGTGTGCACACTGTGAAAAACGAGGTTCACTTTCCTGGTAAAATTTAAAAAGTTTAATAAAAAGACAATAAGAGACAGAAAACAAGCAAAGGGTTAATACAGTCGACCTGGTACCTTGGCCGACCGGGTCTCTTGGCACTGAGCCAAGAGCACACCTGAAATCTCTCAGGGACCCTTTAAATACATTTTCTGTAGTATCTGCCTGTTGCATATGCATAGGGTGTGATGCATATTCGTCTTTTTCCAAGAAGAGTTTTGCATGGCCACGCCTTGGGTCCGCCTTTTTAGAGCATGCGTGTTCCTTGGCTGTAGTTTCCTTATCCCCTCCAACTTGGGCTGTGTCCGTGCTTTCTTCACAAGGCAGGTGCTGATAATTTGGCACATCAATAGCAGGGTCCTCTTCACATGTTCATTGGAAGTTATCCCGACCAAACAGACAGTTCAATTACAAGCATAACTATACATCAGCTATCCCACTACTGTGTCTAAGTAAAAAGAACTATACAGCAGAGTCATTCTGACACTACACATATAACATTCATCTCAATACTTGCAAAAAGCCAATAACATAACATGTATCTATAACAACACTAGGGCTATGCAGAGATAAAGCTTTACTGATACTAAAATCTTAACTGAATGCGGTCTGAAACTATATTAATGAGTATTCTAGGCTCAGTAAGTATATTAGGTGTATTATGAGATGAAAAGTAACAAATCTTACCCTGTAAGGTCAGCTTTTGTGAATGGAATATGATCAGATTTTAGAACTTTGAAATTGTGAGCGTAAACAAGTAATAACTTATTGTTAAAATTTATCTGAGGAAGCAGCATGCCAGTGAGAGAAATTTGCAGGTAAAAAAAAAAATCCACATAAAGATAAGAGCCATGTTAATGTGTAAATATTTGCAGATTTCTCATTTTAGGATAATGAAAATGCCGGGTCTGATTATTCTGAGCTGTGAACAATAGAGGAATTGCACCCAGCTGGGTATACAAGATCTTTCTGAAAGGGATCCTTTATCCTGCACTCAACTAAGTTTTATTCCAAAATGGCAGCAGGAAAGATTTCTTAGCAGGCTTTATTCTTTGAAAATTTTAGAAGGTGAAGACTGCCATGGTCACTTTCAATTAAGACTGTCTCCCTCCATTGGAACAGTGACGGATTGGTAATCTTCTTGAGTGTGTGTTATTTCTCTATGCTAGTGCTCCTATAAAAACTACAAATAGGATAAAATAATCGTGCTAACAGCCTAAAGAAAGGGTTCAAATGTCTGTCAGCTGAAATATCACAAATATAACTGTATTTGAAGTGTACTTTAAGTTCCAGAAATGTCTAAAATTTTAAGTTTGTAGACAGAATAATGTAATTGAAGGTTAACCAGTATCACAAGCTTTATCCTATGAAAATATATACCCAATGGACATTATCACATATTTAGTCTCCTTCCTTTGTTAATTTTATATGTGATGAATATTACTTTTAGTGGATTTGATCTACTAGTGAAAACAAGCAGGACATCAAGCACAAAAGTGTGTGATAAGTTACAAAGCATGTTAAAACATTCTAAATTATGTTATTGTGTTCAATGACACATTGCAAACAGAAGGCCAGAATTTTGGAATTTTCCTTTTAATTTTTTTTAAATTCAAAGTGTAAGACCTCATTCTTAAAATTTCCCTCTGTGTGCTTTCAGCTGTAATTGCGTGCTAGCTCACTGGGCTACTTTCCTTAAGTTCTAAAATTTAAATTTTATTCCAGTTTGACTTCACTGTACACCTAAAATATATCGTGAACAAATTTCTACCTTCCTTAAAATAAATTAGAAATGCAGGATAAAATGCTTACATTTGTAATTTTGAAAACAAAGTACACTTCAGTGTAAATAAAACATTTATATAATGCTGTTAGTCATAAATTTATGTCTAGTTTGTGGTCTCTGCCTGCTGTTGGCTTGAAATACAAATATTTGACTGTAGTACTTCCTTAAAAAATTGCTGATTCTCATAGCTGTGCTAGACATTTCTGCAGGTTTCTACAGAAATGTTTCTACTACATCTTCCTCCCACCTGCTACATTGGTGGACCCAGTGTGTAGTGCATCCCAGGCAACATTACTAACGAAATACTCTGTGATGCATACCTCAGTTTTTTAAATGCACCTGTTCTGACATCTGCAAGTAGCAGCTTAATAGCCACAGTTTAGGAATTAAAACCTAAAATGATACTGGGGTAAAGACAACAGGGAGGAAAAGGAAATTCTTACGCTGAACAGCCTATGGCAAAACACAGTAGTGGGACACAGTACACACATATCTTTCTTAAACAGAGTTTCTTACCAGTTTTTCTGAGTAGCTGTTATTCTTAGAGCTATTCAAAAAGTTATTTTGAGCCACTGTCTTTTTTCTTGAAAGTAGTAAAAATGTAAGAAGCCTTGTATCTCTCAAATATTTTATATTTCATAAACTTACAGATTCATGTTTTGGAAGACGTTCTCTGTAAACTGTGTGGGCTTTTGCAATTACAGACTGGTTTGAAATTCAAATCTGCACTAAATTATTAGGTGGTGAATTTGTGATTAGGATTGGCATCTGAGTAGCAATGTAAGTTATTTAAGGATATCCTGTTCTTGATCGATTTAGCTGCATGCCATAGCACTTTCAAAAAAAAAGAAAAGACACCCAGTTGTGCAATACAGTTCTAGTGTTCTCTCAACAGCTACAGCTGTAGCTGCTGCACAGCGATTCTGTTCACAGAGTACCGAAACAGAAAAAAGGTGCTTAAAGAGAGTAACAGAACTAACAAACAAAAATTTTCTAGTGCTTGTGCAGTAAAATAGAAAATAAAATCGGCTACAAATCTTGTTGCAATCCAGCATTGCAGCATACCTCCACATAAAAGCAGTTGCTGAATCATAAAAACAAGTGTGGTTAAATGATGGTAATACAACACTGCCGTGCACTTGGATTTGTGCACTTGCAGTGACTTGATACAAATCAGCTTGAGATACAGGTCGTAAGTATTGCCTCTTACCTTATAAAGCTATTTCAGCAATTCAGTAACAATTTTTCTCAAAACTCTGAAAACTGAGGTGCTATAATAACTTTTTTTTCTCGCCCTTCTCATCAGCTCTTTCCTGGTGGTATTGCTAAGTTCATATGCAGGATGTGGAAGAGACTATCTCACATAAAAATCTCGAAAGGCTGCAGGGACTTTTTTGCCAGTGAGAACTAAAGCATGACTACCATCCAGGAAGTGAATGGTAAGTTTTAATGATAAAGAAATCTATGTCAACCCTGAAGTGGGTATTAAACATTCTTGTCAAGCTCTAAAACACTAATTAACAAGAAATACTTGATTCTCAGTTGTGTGTCTGACTTCAGTTTTGTTTTAGATGCAGCTAAATCAGCTCTATTTTCATAATGAACTTAGGTTTGTAGCGTTAGTACTGTGGTAATTTCATGAAAACTGTCTGCTTCTCCCTGTGTTTTTCTATAAAAAATTTATTTGTTAATTTTTAGTTTTTGACAGAATATTTTTGGCTGAACTATTCAGCTTTTTACTTTCACTTAATAAAAATGTAGTTATTAATCACTGATTTTTTAAGAAACCTTTTCAGACTAAGAATGACTGTCATATTCCATTTTATTTTAGGATTTTTCCTTCCATTTCCCTGAAAAACTTGCCAAATTCCTGAGAAACACAACACTTTTTTCTGAAGTTGTTGAAGCTCATATGAACAGAGAGGAGGACATTTTTTTTTAGCCCTACAAAGCTACTTGGTATTTGAAATGCTGAAGAGGAAATTACGGTTTTGCCCCAACTCGCGCTTCAGGCTTTTCTTGGGTCTAACTGTCGTTTTAGTAATAATTTCAGTTTTGAAAGTTAACCAGAAAGAAGACTTTCCAAATCGGAGACATCTGGAACTAACAAAAGAAGATCCTATTAGCAATGTTAACTGCACCAAGATTATTGAAGGAGATATAGAAGAAATACGAAAGGTACAGCTTGAGGCATTATCAGTGTCATTTAAGAAACGCCCCAGACTAACAACAGATGATTATATTAACATGACTGCAGACTGTGCCTCCTTCACCAAGACTAGGAAATATATTATGGAACCTCTCAGTAATGAAGAAGCAGAATTTCCAATTGCTTACTCAATAGTGGTTTATCACAAAATTGAGATGCTTGATAGACTTCTAAGATCAATCTACGCTCCACAGAATTTTTACTGCATTCATGTAGACAAAAAGTCTCCAGAATCCTTTTTTGCTGCTGTGAAGGGGATAGTCTCATGTTTTGATAATGTCTTTATTTCCAGCCAGTTAGAGAGTGTAGTATATGCTTCATGGAGCAGAGTACAGGCAGACATTAACTGCATGAAAGATCTCTACAGAAGAAGTTCAAACTGGAAATACCTAATAAACCTATGTGGTATGGACTTTCCTATAAAGACCAACCAGGAAATAGTAGAGAAATTAAAAGCCCTTAAGGGTGAAAACAGCTTGGAAACAGAAAAAATGCCTGTTTATAAAGAAGTAAGGTGGAAGAAACACCATGAGATTATTGATGGTAAAATAAAGAACACAGGCATAGACAAACAACTACCACCCCTCAGCACTCCAGTTTTTTCTGGCAGTGCCTATTTTGTAGTTAGCAGAAGCTTTGTAGAATATGTACTGGAAAACAGCAAAATACTTAAGTTCATTGAGTGGGCGAAAGATACTTACAGCCCAGATGAGTACCTGTGGGCAACAATTCAGAGAATCCCTGAAGTCCCAGGTGCATTTTCTTCCAGTGACAAGTACGATGTTTCTGACATGAATGCACTGGCCAGGTTTGTCAAGTGGCAGTACTTTGAAGGTGACGTGTCCAAAGGTGCACCCTACCCACCATGCAGTGGAGTTCACATTCGGTCTGTCTGTGTTTTTGGAGTAGGAGACTTGAACTGGATGCTACGAAACCACCACTTATTTGCTAATAAGTTTGATACTGATGTCGACCCTTTTGCAGTGAAGTGCTTGGAAGAGTATTTGCGGCACAAAGCTCTGTATCTGCAGAAGAACTGAAATGTATGCTCCTGTTAGGAAACATAGGTACAGATATTCTACTGCAACGTACTTTAACACGTTACAGCAATGGTGGTGATGCTGGCGATGGGTATAATGACTCTCGTTGTTGTGGTGGTGCTCATGCCCTGCCTTGTCTGTGGACAAGAGGGAGAAAAGACATGTCTCGAGTATGCCTTGTGGCACACTGAGGCTTGAAGCTTTAGGTACAAAATCAGACAGCAGTTTTTGGGAAGCCAACTATTTGGAATATTTATTACCTAGAAGGTATAATTAATAGAATTCCTTTGGCTAAGCTGGTTTAAGGCATAGAAAATGCGTGTTGTTCGTGGTTATTCTTAATTTTTTATTCCCACGAATGTAATGCTATCTGGAAGAGAAAGATGAAGGGGTAGGGTAAAAAGCAGCTGGACTGCACTTCATACTGAGTACTGAAAGATCTCAGGAACAAAACATTAGAAATTATCTAAAAGCTGTGCAAAAGGGGATATGCAAAGCCAGCTGTTACCATTTTACTTAGATCTGTTTGCTGCAGTTCTGTTATATGTAATTCTCAATCCTCTTGAAAATTTTGTTTTCAACATGGAGTATTAAGGAATTAAAATCTTTCTTTTGTATTCTTAAAGCACCCTGATACTGTGATATAAAGTTTATACACTAGTTTGTAATGACATCTTCTCAGGGAAACTTCAGTTTTGTGCCTGATGAGATTTAGACTTGTAATTTTACATTTCTTACTGTATGGGGAGTTTTGCTTTTTTGTATCCAAAAATCACTCAAGTCTTGAGAAACATAAAGAACTGCAGTAGTGTCTAAATATTACTGATGAAACTGCTGGTTTCTGCTTTCTGTCAAGCTCAACTTGCATTCCAGATTATTTTAACGCTAAGTACGGGAAAAAATAAAATTATTTTTTTAAATTATATTGTCTCTTCCTACAGTTAAAGTCCCTCTGAAAATACTACAAATAACTCCTAATGATGAAGGTCAAAGATATTTTTACTGTCATTCTCCATACATGACTGAAGCTGCAGCTGAGATAAGCCCTACCTTACCTCCATATGGTCATTCGTTCCTGTGTCTGTGCTTGTTTAGGTTTAACTGGTTCTTCTGATAGTAATTCCAGTTAGGCCCTTCCTTCGTTTAGCGGCTGCAGTGTGGCACAGAAGCTTGGGGATGAAGGAAGAGGACACTGTGAGGGATGATATTTCCTTCTGTATCAATTCAGGTTTGTCATGCACAGTTACTGCCAGATGTCTCATTTCTGAGGTAGCAGTGGAATTCATGACAAGCACTAGCAAATGTCAAAACAGACTAAATTTTTTTATTTGTGAACTGTGGCTGTGATTCTTGAAAAGGCAATTTTGTCCTGAAGTTTATTCTACTTAGACATTAACATAAAGGACTGCTTACTGTTGATCATGCCAACAGCTAGGAAGGCAAGCAGTTTAATCTTAAATGAAACCTGTTTTTGCCAACCCGTCTTCAAATCCACGTGAAAATTCAGGCAATTTTCAGAGACTTTCACATTAACAGGTAATTAAAGCCCGTGAGTGAAGGCAGTTGAGGGAAATACCCTGTGTTCCCCACCCTTTGGCTTTTCTACAAGAATGCTCTTAAGAGACAGTTGTGCTTTACCACGTTTGCACAAGCTACAGCAAACTTCACTGCATCTACTGCTGGGAATTTCCAGGAAGTAATTTTTAGCAGAAAGCAGTTTTAAGAATTTGCAGGTAAAGACAATCTACATGACTGTCTTCTATGAGACCAGAACTACTAGTTCAAAAAGACTGAAAAAGTGATGATAAATAATAAAATACTCCGTGCACTGGATGGGCTGCTTACTCAGTTGCTTGAAGTCTGCTTGACAGAGCATCTTTACCCTGCCTCTTTCAGCCTGCTTTGTACTTTGTCATTTGTGAAATACAATGAATGCCTGCCTGCATTTCTGTTGTTAATAATACTGCAGTATAGGTAGTGAAGATACTGCTTGATTAGATGCTTCAACTATTGTTATTTAGATGGAATCAAGAGAGATCCTGTGTGTGCTCACTGTATCTTCTGTACAGAAGGAAAACTAAGAGAGCATTGCTGTTTAGCATATGTTTTCCATAAGATAATGAAGAATTTCTTCTGGAAAAAGTGAACTACAAAAAACGCAACTCTCTAAAACTGACTTGAGAAGAGTCGCCCTCCTCTGGTAGAATTTAAATCTTCTGGGAAGATGTTTTCATGGAAAGAACTCTTTATTTCCAAGTATGAGCAAGTACTGAATGAGCCAAAGGAAATTACTGGATTAATTAAAGGGTATTGCAAGTATACGTAACGAAAAAACACTTTGACCAGCCATAACAAGTGTTATAGATAAAGCAGTCAATTGAATTTATAATAAAAATG
>WAAE01010374.1:0-40632 GCA_013400495.1 Nicator chloris
AAAACACACAGTTTTTCTATGACCTGTTTTTTTCAGTGTAATTTTCCAGCATTTTGGTTAGAAAACTGAGCCAATCACAACATACTTGGTAGTGATGCTATCCTGGTACAGATATGGACACAGTGCTGATATATGTGATTAGATCCATGAGCCTGTGCTTTGTGAGGCAATGGTCTCCATCAGAGCATCACCCAGGGCTGAAAATAATGCTCAGGGAAAAATACTTGGATAAAACAGCAGAGATGAATTCATGGTAAACTTCATCAAACCAAGAGTGATTGATGCAAACTCCCCCACACATTTGTGTGCTACTTTGAGCTGGAAATTCCAGCCTAATAGAACTGGAAATTTTTGTGTTGCTCCTCAAGAGCATCAAAATTTAAAATAAGAAGGACAGTATGGAAGCATTTCTGCAGAACTGTATGTCTCTATGTTGTGTTATTCATTCTATGTTATTATGATAGTAGTTAAGCTGATAGTGAAATCCTTTGGATTACATTTTCCTTTTTGTCATGATCTAGACCTGCTTCATTGTCTGTCTGACAACTAGGAAATTTGGATCAAAATATCAAAAGTGCCCACAGGCAATAATTGGACTAAGCTTAGGAAGGCATTTAGGAAATAGAGAAAGCTTGCAATTACTCTTAGAATTGAGTTGAGACTTTTATCATCTTGTTTTCTTCACTTGTTATCAGCTAGCATTTGTCCTTCCTTGCAAAGTGCAAGGCAGACCAAAGCTGCCAGGACATTTTTCAATGCAGCCAAGATCTATCCAAAGCCTGTATTTGGATGTATCTTTATCTCTTAAAGTGTTTACATGGCATGGCATGAGAGGATTGTATCATGAGCATGAAAGCTGCACAGATCTCACATTATTCTCAGAGAAGTTGCAGAAGAAAAACGACCTGGTACAAACCAGGTAATCCAGGCCACACACTGCTGGAGGTAAAATTCAGAAAAGATGCTCAGGTGAAAATACTGAGGGAGGATCTCTCTCTCCAAACAGGAAAGTGAGGCCAGGTTTATGATAGGGATGTTAACACAAACACATGCTGGTGGAGGTGGCACTGTCCCCTCACGTACCCTGGGTGAGATGTCCAAGCTGAGGACAGCCTTCTCCTTTGCAGCAAAGGAGCAGCAGATGCTCTGTAACCTCTTGAGACCATAAGAGGGATGACTGACCTTTGTAGCTGACTGCAAAAGCAAGTCTGCATGGGAGCAGTTCAGCATATCCTTGGTCTGTTATATGAGCTCCTCTTGAGAATGGTCATTTCATTGTTCTCCTGTCCTCTGGTGTTGTCCAAAACACCTTAATTCAGCACAACCATTAAATGTGTGCTGAGCCCATTCTTCTTCAGGAGATTTTTGTCATATTTGAGTATTAAAGAATTTCATTAAGGGAGGAATTTCACTGAAGTATGGGTGTCCTGTTGTAAATACTATTTGAAGTGAATAGGTTTCCTGCTTATTCCACTGCAATTAAACAATACCATGGCAAGATTTTCAAGCAGGTGTTATCTTTAAATGACATTCATGTTTAATGTCAACAAGGTAGAAATGTCAGTGTCTTGCCAATCTGTGATTTCATAACTACTCCTCTACAATATTTCAAACAAATCTTGCCTTCCCTTCCCCCCCCCACCAGCTTTGAATGGAGTGCTTTAGAATATTGGGGTGAAAATATATCCTTTGCCTGCTCCAAACACAATGAAGTTTTAAACTTAGGAGCATGTGGAAATTTACTGCATCAGTCTAGGTGGGATTAATTTCACTGATTTTAGAGATCTGAAAGTTTTGCATCTGGTCTAAATCTGTTGTCAGAGTCTAGCTACAGTCAGTTGATAGAGACAGGCACCATAACACTAGGTAGGTAAAATCACTTTCTAGGACAACTGTTTGTCACTAGCAATTATAAAAAGAGTTAAGACAGTTAATTGGTCAATAAAACTGTAAGTTTGAATAGCTAAAATGAACTTCTTTGAAGGCATTTATCAATCTTCACTGGGTCTAAAATCTTTCTGCCCTGGATATTAAGGAGCTCATATTGCTTTTTGAGCTTCAATCCTCACGTTAATTGTTAAAATTCATCTTAGACACAAAGGTAAAAAAATCTGAATAAAGCTCCAAGAGTACTTTAAAAATGGTGGATTAAAATCAAGCAAAATTGCATTGATTAGATCAAAAGCCAATGTGGTTTTATTTCTTATACCCAATGATGGCTTTAAAACCAGAAAACACAGACTCCACCATTTTTTTTAATAGTAAAAACTTCATTTTCCTCAGCAGTCTTGGTGACTCAGCACTCAAATTACCATATTTCAATATATGGCCCGGTGTAATTAGGAAAATATTATTTTTTAGCTGGTTGTAACTTTCATGCCGTAGCTGAGTCTCTGGAACGAGCAATTTATCTCATAGAGCATGTGAGAGTATTTCAGAAACCCTGAGGGTGAAATCAATCTCTCTCAGCTTTAGCCATGCAGAGTTTAAAACTTGTTGTCCTTAGCTCTCTCTTGTCCAAAACAGAGAGATGGGAATACCAATGGGGACTCAAAACTATTTCCAGGTTTCACCTGGGTGTGGGAAGAACTCCCCGGGAGTCCTGCTCTGCCTGGCCATGACAGACTCAGCCTGGACAATCAGCTGGTTTAGAACCAAATGCTTTGGTTTTAAATAGTTAATATCAGAGAAGATGCATTCTTGTACAAATCTGCTTTACATGGCAAATCAGACCCTGTGCTGCACAGGGCTTGGGTAGGCCTCAGGGAAAATTGTGGAAGTCTCTTTTTCCTTGAGGCAGCATCTCCTGACAGACACATGGGATGCAACAACAGCAAGCACATGGTCATGAGGGGACAGATAGGATGAAAAAGAGTAGAGGCAAACAAAAAATGGGAAGAAACACCTCAGACCATGAATTTAGGATGTAAAAAAGGGTGAAAAAGCAGTGGTAGACCTGCTACTTTCTGTCTTGATTTAAGTGACTCTGGCAGGCAGTTTTCAGGGTCCTGTCCTGCCTCAGAGCAGTGGGGCAGAGGAGCAGGCAGGGAAGAAAGTGAGAGACAGGAATCTACATGCTGTGATATCCTCCTGACTCCAGGCCCTGGGACAAGAGGGTGGGACATCAAACAGGTTCCTGATTCACAGATCCACTGCAGTAACAGGATCTTGGCAGTGGAGGAGGAAAGGTCTTGCCTTTCTCAGCTCACAAGCTCTTTTGTTCTGTACCTTGATCACAAATTCTCAGTCCAGCAAAAGAAAAACATCCAGTGATTTGATCTGCAGTGTCAGCCAGCCAACTTCATTAGCTTATTAAAAATGGATTGATGCAAAACCTTTCCCCAGTGCTTATCCCAGCATATATGTGGATACAAAATATCATGCAAATTAGCTAATTAACTGGGTTTTGCTTCATTAATAGATAAATCAGAGCAATAAGAATCTTCCTAAATACTAGCTGTGCATTTTTCTAAAAATAGGACATCTAATGCAATTATTTATATTAGATCGTTTGTATGTGATCACAGAGCATAAAAAGAAATTAGAGTTCCATGTTTATTGTTATTAAAGGATCCCCCTAGCCTCTTTATTTCATTTGGCTTAAAATAGACAGCAATGTTTCTATTGTAATTTATTAATTATCAGACTCACATTTTTAGTCATAAGCCAAAGATTCCTACTTTCAGCTTGTTCCTTTTTATACTGGAGTTAAGGGTATGTCGGAAGGACAGAAAGCTAAAGCTGAAATTATAATAAATCTTCAGATGACCAAAGTCGCAAAATGCCATATACTAATCTGTATTTTTGAGCATTTTATTTAGAATAAATAAGAATGAGTGAACTGCAGCTTTTGAGCACAGGCCCTTCCATGGAGCTGAAATACCATCTGAAGGAAGACCCACTAATTCTTAAGACTTTGGTCAAAAGACTGGGCTTTGGTTTCCCACCAGATCTGCCCGTATATGTGACCACTTCATCACCATATCTAATCACTTCAAAAGTTTCCAAACATACATTCATGGTTGTACACTTCATTATATAAAACTGCTTGTAGAGGATAATAGCATTTCAATTATGTTGTAATTTTTAAGCTGTTTCCATGTACCTGTATTTTAGACTAAAACGATTTTACTTCTGTGCCAAACTGGGCTTATTAAGCAAGAAATAAATAATAAAAAATGTGATAACTCCATCATGTAGGTGAACTGCCAGCTATGTGAAAAATGGGCATGAAAATTGTCTCAAAGTTAACTGCTATCTTATTATCTCATCATAAGTAGTGTCATCATAGTAGCTGCTCCTGAGAATATATCACTTTTGCCTTCTCTTCTATCAGAGTAGGAATTTATTTTTTTATAGAAAGATATTTAAAATATTTTAGCTAACACAAAGAAGACATTTAAGACATTAAAACTTCATCAGAATAGATAAAAGTTTCAACTTATCTCTTTTGGGGTGGTTTGTTTTTCTTTTTTTTTTTTTCCTGAGCTTCATCTTAAGTATCTTCACCCATTCAAGGACACACTTTCAACTAAACTACTTCTCATCACACTTTTTCCCTATTAGATGGATGCTTCATTTTCATACAAGGAGGTGTCACTGGCAGAGAAACATAAAGGACCTTACAGTTTCTTGCTCTGTGTCTCAGGCTCAGTTCTCAGATCAAAAGCCCAGAAATTTTAACCTCCTTATCTACTCAAAAAGACATGCTTAAAGAAGTAAATCTGGATTTAATCCATATTTAAGTGGTAACTTTGGAGGTATTTTTTACTTAAGTACATTGCAATGCTGGAGGATGAAACAGGATAAAGCCTTATCAATAGTCTTGCAATGATGGCTGCTGTTTGCCTGTCCCAGATGTGCTGGCAGCCACTAAGCCAAAAAATGAGAGTCTCCTCATAAAATCACTCCATGAGGCAGGAACAGCTGTGCAAAAGTGCCTGCTGGTGTTTCCTGGGGGAGCAGTGCCCTGCCTGGCATGAAGGCACATGGCAGTGGCACTGTGTATTTTAAGGTAAAATACCACAAATCCATGGTACCTGAATAGACACAGTTCCACAGTGTGCTACTCCCTTGGGGACCTCATCCTACTGATGACTCTGGATGCATTTTGCACCTATCCCTGACATAGAAAAGAGAGTTCTCTTACAAAGACTCAGCCCTTATATCTCACCTTTAGCATATTCCATTCCTCTAAATGCTCGTTTATCTGTGAAATGCCATATGTCAACTTTCTAGTAAGAATTTGATGTGATTTTCCTGCCCACATATGTGACAGCAAATATTCTTTCAGTGCAAGCCTCTTCAGGACATTGCTGATTTTATAATCCAGCCAAGGTTAATCATTCTGTGACTTCAGTTAGAGACTTGAACAGAAGGATGCTGATATTAGCTAGGGATTATTCCACTATTTGCCATTGCTGTAGATACTTTTCTGGTGAAGCTGGCCCCTGTAGCAGTTCTGCTGACACCAGGGCTGTTCCCCTGCTCATTTATCTTTCCATTGAGCAAAAGAATTTTCCTCTACTCCCCTTTATCAGCCAATGTCTAGTGTGTCTGAGGTATTCCAGCAAGACTCTTACCTTCCCCATATCATTATGGCTCTCCAAAGTGGATATGGAGATTCTTTCTTGCTTGTAGCTCTTTGGGTGAGCATGTCTGGATGTAGACCAGCAGAGGAGCCAGCTGCTACCCTTCATTATCCTCTTTAAATGCTAATCTGCCCTTGAATGGAGGTCCCAGAGTGCATAGTATAGACATATATAGCATTAGAGCAGCTGTCTCAGTCCTCCTGACAGAGTTTTGGTGGTGGCTTACAGCCAGACATGAAGGAAACAGCTCTACCTCAGTGGTGCAATGCACCTCCACCTCTGCAGCAACATCCTCCTCAGTCAGGTAACCCATGGCCTCATTACAGACCAATTCAGCTGCCTCTATAACAAACAAATGCTTTGTAGTGAGAGAAAATATTTCAACCACAAGTAAATCAAATTAGAATTTAGATTTAGTGGCTTCTTCTTTCATTTTATGCAGTGGTGTCAGGCCCTGGGCCCTTTCCCAAGCAGACATCTGGCCTCCTCTGTGGTTACTCCCATCTGGGTTCTCTCACACTTGGGTGGCATGGTCCCAAACCAGACCATGCAAGGGAGCCACAAGGGACACAATAAATTTCTGAAGTCTGGTCTCATCTGAGGCATTGATGAAATCTTTCTGTTTTCCTTTCTCTCAGTGTCTGGAATGATTTTGTGTTGCAGGGTCCTCAGAGCCTGGAAAGGATCTCACACAATAGGGCAGTGCTGCAAGCACAACAATTATAAAAGCAGAAGCCAACAGTACATCTGCTGCAAGATATCTCAGAAAAATTAATTTCTGAGGCAATTCCATTGACTTTGAGGGACTTATCCTGTGAATTCAACCGTAGCAATGAGAAGCCAGAGCGAAAAGGGCATGATTTCTGCCATTTCCACACTGATTTATTGAGAATAGTTTGGGAAGGTAAAAGATTGATGAAGGGTGAAGTAGAGGAGCCCCTTCTCTGGTGCACACATACATATTTTGCTTCACTGCAAAGGCAGCTACATATTTCTTTTTCTAACACAAAAAATACAGATACATTTTAACCAAGTATTTTGAAGTCTCTTGTACAAAGACCTCTGTTATTTAGTGATGTTCCCATTTCTCTGCTTTTACCAGGATCAAAGTAGCAAGTCCTTCCTGACACAGGCATCGTGGGGCTCTTCAGAGCTCAGTCTAACCAACAGAGTACCTTGCTATAGACACTTATTTACCTGTGATCCTATGAGATTGGGGGTCTGAGAGATGGGTAAAACCTACATGCTGGACTTTGCCTGAAGGAACAGGAACAGACTCCCCTTGGGCAATCAGGAACACTACTGCAGCCCATGGCAGGTTTTCACCCCTCAAGACCCAAAAACTAAAGTGCAGGCTCATTTTACCAATTACATCATCTGAAGAGCAATGAGGACATTTCAAAAGATGTAGGAAACAGAGTCAAGATGTTGAGAGCCAAGTACCTTCTATCCAGTCAGGTCCTTTAGTGCTCCTCACAATGGTATTACTCCCACCTCTGACACGAAACCAAGTTTTCCCAGATCCTGGGAACTGGTGTGGGCAGACACAACAAACCAGCCCCTGGATAAGCAAGCAGCACATATCCCAGGATTGCTGGGACGAGGCTGCAAGCAAATTCCTCTTCTAGCTTTCCTGACTGCTAGGATCCTCTGCTGCTCCATGCAGATAAGCTGAGGCCTTAGTTGTCACTTGGAAGATTATTGTGTTTGACTATTGAAAGAACAGTGTTAGCAAACAGGGAGAGGCAACAAGGAGACTGTGGATTATGGTTTGACAATGTCACCTCGTGTGGGGGTTACCAGTGCAGGCAGCAGGCATCTGGCACAGAGGGATTTACAAGGATGCTGCCTGCGAGAAGAAGAGGGGAAACACTTTTGTCCTGAATTTCTTAGGAAGCAAAGGAGAGATTTGCAGAGTGGTTTGAGGAGGCTCATGGTCACATGCCATACACTTGATGCAAATAGGAATCAAATGCTGAAACTTACAACAGAGACAAAAGAAATACCACAGTTTCATTCTGAAGAGCCAAGGGCATATAAGGCTGTGGGAAGAAAGAATAAAGGAAGAATATTTGATGAACTACATTGACCAGGGGAAGCCTGGAGTGCAGAAGGCAAAAACAAAGTATGTGGAAAAAGGTATGACTAGAAGAATCTAGTCATAGGAGGACGGAGGAAAATAATGTGACCATATCTCTAGGAGGTAATCAGCAGCAAGTAAAATTGCCATAACAGGGATAAAAAGTAAAAAAAAATCAATATAATTGCTTTATTTCCATTTCCCTTTAAAATTGCTCCCCGCTGCTAGTAGTTCTAAAGATAGACTGCCCTAGGAAGCAGTTTCTGATTTCCAGGAAGTACTAGGTTCCCAAATGGTTTGGATATTGACTTAATCTGTTATACTGTAAATCCACCACCAGCATTGGTCTGAAGAATGCAAACTACCAAAAGAAAGCCATGTAAAGGGAGAGCTGTGATGAGAGAAAACATTCAGCAGCCTATTCCTGCCCTGTGTTAGAATCTGAGCCTCTGTATATGGGCTCTAAGCTGTTGTGAAATCCAGGTTGTGATGATCATAGAACCAGCCAGTGTGTTAAGAAGCAAGTGCTACACTTCTGATGAAGAATAGTTTGAATCTGAACTCTTACTGACACTTATTCCTTCACTGTGTTTCATGAATCCCAAACACTCAGCTTTCTCATGTACCATACCAGTGTGAAGGGAATGTTGTGACCAGCTTCACTGAATCACTGCCAGTTTGTACTGGAAAGACATAAAAAGGGTGTCAAAGAACTGAAGATGTGAAGAACTAATCCTGCTGCTGACCCTAAGAGGTAGAGTGCAGCAATTACTAACCACAAAAACCAGCTTTCATGTCTAGGAAATAACAAATATCAGTATTAAAGAGCAATACCATTAATAAGATACCAGTTAAGGGACTTTGCTGAAATTAATCTCTGTGTTGAGAGGCAACATGGTTTATTAGGCACATGAGCATTCACCAGCTCTCTGTTGGGGCAGCCACAAGATAGAAACACTGGAAGGATTTATGGAGGAGCAAAGTTTTTAAGACCAGTGTGCAGCTGGAAGTGATATGAAAACAGAAACCAATAGAAGAGATGCAGTATGCCTTCATTAGAGAAAATCTTTGTGATGCAACCTCTTGTGGAGTCCTGCTGTTGTATGAGTTCAGGCAAAATGTGATCAAAAGCCAGTGAACCATACGAACAATAACAGCTCTCCAGTATTTTCTGCACATATTGAATTTATGTGAGCAAAAAACTTGTAGGCCTGGAAGAGTTTGTTGTGTGAGTCACAGCTGCTCTGAAGAGCCTAAAAGTTAGAAAATTTTGAGAACAAATGAAGCAAAACACCAAAACATTTTGTATATCAAGTGGTCAGATGACCTTGTGCACTTACTAAAATTTTCTAAGAAGAAAGGTTTTGGAAGTTAATTTGGATTTTGGTTGTAACATGACAGTCTTAATAGCATTAAACAGCAGAGTGGTTTTTATTACCAGTCTTGCAAAATAATGGATATGCAACAGAGATATGAGCATAAGATTATTCTGAAAGTATTTTTGTAGGAGTCTGGTGAGTGAAGACAATTATCCAAAGTTCCCTAAAGGCGGGCATAAAATGGGAATAGTGAGATAAAGTTGAGAAGCTGAAAATTTATGTTGAGCATAAGCAAATCTGATTTGTTACACAGACAGAAGACAAAATTTATGTTCTTCTGTAACAGAAACTTCATGGGTTTTGAGACTAGGGAAAACTATTTCCATCGTATGCCAAATCACTGCAACCATTCGTTTCTGCATCAAAATCACAGTTCTGAGGTCTCGCCTGTAACCTACAAAATGAAGCCATAGTCTTATTTTTTTTAATCACAGGGTCCATCAAGCTCTGAAGAACTGACCCAGTGTTGAATTTCTTTCTGTGTAAAAGAATTGTGTCTTTATTCTTGTATCAAGGGGTTTTCCTGCAGATTCGAGACATGGGGGTCCTGTTATGCCATCTCCAGCTGCCCTGCACAGCTGTTGAGTGCTACATGAACATCCCCTTCCTCCCATTGGGCTCCAGTTTTCCAGTCTGTTTGGAAATGTGCTCTAGGAATGGCTCAGCAGTGCCACAGAGATGCTGCATACATGATAGACATCTGCATTTTATCAGGTGAGTCCACCCAATGTGCCAACCAACAGCTTCCTAAAGTCCTTCTGCTAACTGATGTCAACTTCCCATTCTTTCCCTAACAGACTTTTCCCATTTCTTCCTCCCGTGTTAACAGCAGCAGCATACTGGGAATTCATATTCATTGTGTTATCTACTGTGATCTCATTGTTTTTTGTTCTGGGGATGCAATTGCTCCTCTTGCAAATGTGAATACATTCTTTGTTTCTGGATGCATAATCCTGCACTTAACTGTGATGGAGCACATGTTGACAAAATGAGCTGCTTAACGATGTGCTTGGGCTGCGTTTTCATTATTTTTTATCTGCCAAACCTTGCATTATCCAGGAAGTTTACTACTATTGATTTCTTTCTCATTCCAGAACATGGGGAAAGATGTTGAATACCATAGAAGAATTTTTTTTTCCAGCTATTTATGTCTTTCCAGCAGGAGAAGTGTGCATTTACGATTTAATATTTCATTACTATATTTAATATAAGCTACAATGATTTAATGTAGTAGGAATACGTACATGCATCAAAATGTTGTGCAAGAGTGAATCAAATTGCCATTATTTAAATAGACTACACCAGCATGGTTTCTTTTCTCCTGTAAGTGTGGAGATTAATTTTTAAAAACCAGGTTTATCTAATAAGACATATTTTCCATAATATCATGCACATTTAAAAATCATTTTATGGCATAAAATATACTGATTTTTTTTTTGAGCTAGATGTTTGATTTATGGTGCTAAAAAGTTTGCCATCATATTTTACATTAAGTTTTTTGAAAATAAAGTTGGAACTTTTGTTCTTAAATATTTTATCTAACAAAATGTATTTCTTTTCCTTTGTGTTTACAAATTAAAAAGTGAAAGGAACTACTGGATGTTTCCCTTTATTTATTTCCTCACATCCTGATCTTTTTCTTGCCCTTTTATCTCTGTTTCTTTTCCCCCCACCCAGAGGAAAAGTAAAATGAGGCTTTAGATTGGAAAGTAAATAATTTGAAAATTATGAAAACTAGAAAGTTATCACTTCTTTTTCCTCAGGAAATAAAAGGTTTTTTACTTGTGAACTACTGACATAATTCTTGACCATTTCTTTTCAATGGAATTTGTGAGAAATAACCGTCTAGTTTTGCTGGAACTTGGTGATATTTGAATTGAAAACTTTAAGGTACTTGAATTAATTCAGAGGAGATGGTGGAAAAAGCTCATGGAAAGGCTGGAAGGCACCTCTTTAGAGGAGCACCTGAGGGCTGAGGGTTTTCTAATATGAGCAGTGTACTCCATTTGCCTGTTTAAGCTAATGGGGGATCAGTTCACAGTTCCACACACTGTCGAGGGAAAAGTGAAAAAAACTGATCTGCAGGTTAAAATCAGTCTCTATTTTCAGCAATTTCCATGATGCTCTCACTTTTCCTTACTCATGTCAGGTAAAACAATCCCCTCTGGGAATTAAAAACCTCGCACTGTGCTCCAGGACAAAGACACTGAAAGTGATATTTGAGTCACTGATTGCAGAAATTAAAAATATGTTCGTCTTTTCAAATAAACTTTGAGTAAAGTCCATGGAGAGTTTCTCAAGAGCTAAAATATAAGATTTCCTAAGGAATGCAGTTTTTAATGTGCATTTGGCAATACAGTGGCAGGTTTTAGGGAAGTGGAATGCAAACGTGACAGGGTCATGTAAAGGAGGTCACAAAAGACAAGAAAAGGTCTCCTGGAGCACTGACAATGTTCTAGAAATTTCAGAGCTGACAAGTGCCTTTTTCAGCTTGTGAACAAAACTCCCAAGTGGTTTATTGCTATAAAACTGAACGACATATATAGCTTTAAAAAAAAAAAAATTAAATAAATTGATTGTCATTTTTGCCTTGTTTTGCCCAGTTTATGCATTTGGTCTTGTTTGTCCGTCCTCGACCACCAATTACTTTAACACTCCCTGACCAATTTTAAAATCATCATAAATTTCTACACTTTTCCTTTTTTAAATAGTCCATAAAGGGATTCTATTACTCCCCTTCAGGGAAAGAATCAGTATGTTAGAGGTCAAAATCCACGTAAGAGAGATCTTTTGAAACTTGCTTCATTAACTGCGTTGTCTGACTCCAAATAACCTAAGAAAGTGTTAGAACGTTTCCATCTATGATTAGTAAAGCCTTCCCTGCTTCAATATCCTACCAAGGTTATTCATTTAAAAGCAGGCAAACTGCATGATAAAGTTCTTACTGTTTCTCAGCTCTGATGGAAGAGACATTGAAAGTCCACATAAAGGAATACAAAAGGCACTGAGCTGCTCAGAGAGGGACTTTGACAAGGGCATGCAGTGACAGGACAAGGAGAAATGGCTTCAAACTGAAAGAGGATGGGGCTAGGTTAAATGGTAGAAAGAAATTCTTCCCTGTGAGGGTGGTGAGGCCCTGGCACAGGTTTCCCAGAGAAGCTGCGGATGCTCCATCTCTGGAAATGTTAAGGCTGAATTGGACAGGGCTTGAAGCAGCCTGGCCTAGTGGAAGATGATCCTGGCCATGGCAGAGGAGTTTGAAATGGATAATGCTTAAGGTTCCTTCCAATCCAAACCATTCTGTGATTCTATTATTCTACTTTACAGTAGAAGGTGAGGTGAGCCCAGCAGTTCCCACTCCAAAAAATGGGGTCTTGAACTTGACTGGGAGATGGGAGGGATATTTGCACTGGTGGGTTTTTTTTCCAAAATGCTCAGCTTTTGTACTGCTCCAAAATGACACTTTCTGGCAGTGCTTTCAAGAGAACAGCCAGCATCTCTCCTTTGGAGCCTTCTCTTTCAGCTGCTCCCATAAGAAAATCGTGCTTTAGATGGATTTGGGTTTTGCTCTTTGCACAGTTTCCTTTTCCAGTGATATCTACTCTAAGCAAAACCAGGCTTTTTGTTCCCAAGTTTCCCAGTCTAGTTTTAGAAGATTTAAATTGCATCAGCAGAGAGTTTTGTGTTAAACCGTTTCCAGTTATGGTAGAAGGGCAGAAGGTTTCATTGCTCTGCACTCAGTATGCAGAGCACCTCCCCACCTTCAGCTTCTTGCAACTCTATGTCTTCCCTGCAGGATAATAATTTCTCAAGAGTAACAGCAAAAATATCAGCTGGAATCTTAAAGAAATACAGAATTTTTCACCTTCTAGGGCATCACCAGGTGCACTAATCTGCCATTAGGTCCTCCTTTATAAAACTATGCAGGTGCTCCCTCTAGTAGGTTGTACCTCTGGTTTCTGAGTTTCTGCAAAGTTTGCAAAATGCTATAGTACTGAATGGTTTCATGGCAATGTTAGCACAATAATTTCTTTAAAAACAGGATATCAACAGCAGTGGAGTTCATAACACCAGGAAAAGCTGTGGTATTTAACGTTTCCAGGGCAAATTTATATGTGAATATAGATTGGGATATATGGGTCAGGCAGGTCTAAGTGTCATATCATGCTGTAAAAGAATGCTTTTCCTCTTTGTGGATTCTAGGAATATAGAGTATGAGCAAAAAATTTCCTAGTGCTGAAATGCCAGGGGTGAGTGCAGAAAAACGCAAGGACAACATGCCGAGGCACAGCTACATTTCTCAGGGAACTCACAATGGTTTTTAGAGACTGCTGAGCCACATAATGTGGCCATTGCATTCACCAGTGAAATTCAGCCACGTCTGGTTAAAAACCAGCATCTGCTTCCTAGAGCAGCACCTGCACAGCTCTTGGAGCCAGTCAGTGCTCACCAGCACTGCACCTGAACTGCAAGAGCAGCACCTGCACAGCTCTTGGAGCCAGTCAGTGCTCACCAGCACTGCACCTGAACTGCACAGCAGGGGGAATCGGAGGAAGAGACAAATGCAATTATCCTCACTGAAAACCAGCCAAGACAGTGAGGACAGTGTGCTCACTCTTGCAGAGCAGAAACTAAAGGGCATTTTTAGTGATCCACAGCCGCAAAAGCCTGAGGTTTTCACCCCGCTCAGCCCTGTGCCTGCATCTTCAACTGCTGCAGCTCTCCCTGCCACTTCAGGCATCCAAAATAGCATCTCCTTCCTCATCTCTCCATCAGACGAGTGTGGATGGAACATGACCTGCTTGTACACATCCAGCAGGACTACCACATGGAAAGTCAGCTGTCATACCTGGGAATACCTGTCCCCGAAGGCCAGGAACACAGGCACATGAAGGTGGCATGAATTACATGGGCTGGTGCTGTCATTTGTTGCTGCTCGTGGAACAGTGAGCCCTGAGCCAGTGTGGCTCCTGCATGCTGGATGTGACTGCAGGCAGTTATCCCACCAGAGAGAAGCCACTTCACGGGGAGGAAATAGAGTGAAAAAGAATCAGGAATAGAAAGATAAAACTGAATTATTAAAATCTCAACCAGCTTGTGGCTGCACAAAGAACATATAAATGATACAATACTGAGGAAAGTCTTTTTAGTTCATTTGGTATTTGCAATAGACTCCTTAAGCCTTGATTCTATGCAAAGTTTTTAACACTGCAGATGAATATAGCAGATAAATATTGATTTAGAACGTTTGGCAAATGGTCTATTGAGTTCTGTATCCTTTTTCGAACTCTTCAGGGGAAAATTATCAAACTAAAAGTAGGCAGCTATGGGAAAATTTCTTCACAAGTGAAATTTCTTTGTACCAATTTTTGAACCAGGTTTTTAGCATGGTCATTAATTTTTATGCTTCTTCCTTATGGTTATGGTTTAGTGTTGCAATATTATTTAAAATAATGAAGATGTTTTAGCTAGCTGTGTAAAAGTCCAACCTTTTCTTCATCATGCTGAATTTTGAGCCACAACCATATCTCACAACAGTGAATTCCGGGGGTGATTTGCACACAAAATGTATTCCAGGAGAAAAACATATACATTTGCTGGCTTTAGTTTTTGCCCAAAACCCAGAGGCACAATTTTGGATTTCCCTGCAGAGGACCACAGTATCTAAAGCAAGCAGACAGCCTGCTTGATGGAGCATAGAACATTCACTCTGTGCTCCTTGAATAAGAGAGCCCACCTTTCCTTCCCAGCTCGAAAGAAACAGCAGAGCAAGGCTGAATATTTCCACGACACACCAAAGAGCACAGAACACATCCTCAGCCTACCCCACACCTGCTCTTTCCTGCAGATCCACCGTGCTCATGCAGAAGACCAGAAGCCACCATCAATCTTCCTGTGTGTATGGAGCTCACAGGAAATTGTGAGCTAATAGTAAAATATCTGTGAGTAAAAGATCTGGCAGGAAATTATATCCAACTGAAATAAGCACAGCCTACATATAAAATATTATAAAGTATTTGCATATACATAGGTACTGTGAAAAATTACACTCCACAGTGGAGCCAGACAGGCCCTGGAGTTTATAGGTGCAAACTGCAGCAGTGGAAATGTTAAGAAATACCTTTATAAATGTATGGCTTTTTAAGCCCTGGAACAAGCTGTCAAGACAGGTTGTGGAATTGCTATTGGTGTTCTTCGAGGCTGGATTTGTCATATTAAGGATGATATACATGGAGCTAAATAATTTTTGCCATGAGGCAGCTCCTTTCCAGCCCAAATTAGCCAAAGGTAAATGTGATGTGCATCGATACATACTAAGCACAAGGAATGAAACTCCTGCTCTAATGAGATCAACACACAGAAAAGGTGCATCCAATAAAGAACTTTAAATAACCCAGTGGCAGGAATGAGCATTGCCATGAAAAGGTAGAAAAATGAAAGCAAGAGGTATTCAGACACGTGTGAATCATCTGAAGAGGAAATATCCTTTTCTATCAGGACTGAATTGGTGTATTGATTGAGAAGTAATCATACATTTCAAGTGCAAAAGCAAATCATTCTTTTCAGCCTTTGGATTTTTAACTTTAATTATGGTATATTCTCTTATCAATTCACTTTTTCCAAAGGATTTTAGAAATACTTGAAGCAAATTAGAAGCACTTCAAATGACAGCTACCAGCCTGTTAGCTGCAGGTGGAGAGCTGAGGAAGATGTTTTAATAATACTAACAACAATAACAGACAACGCTATTTGGAGACTTCTCTTGCGACAAATGGGGTAATTGAGTTCTAACTAGAGACAGAAGAAGCTAGACTTTTCCTGCCTTTTCTCAAACAACAAACACAGAGAATGCATTTTGTATTTGCTCTGTCATTACAGATCTGGCAGTGATGGTCTGTGCTTGCCCAGTGATCCACGGGTGAATGTTTCAACTTGTGCTGAGCCTCAGAGACACTGACCTGCAGCCCTCCATCTCTGCAGCCCCACTATCCCTGGAGGATGACATTTGGGTTGACAAGAGACCTTCTGAAGAGTCCCTACAGGAAAAGAAGGGCTAGAATTCTGTCTCTAAGGGATTCAAGGCAGTGTGTATACCTGCTGTATATACATGCCTCCATGTGTCTATGTCTTAGAACTTACATATATCACAGAATCACAGAGTCAATTAGGTTGGAAAAGACCTCTGAGATTATTGAGTCCAGCCTGTGACTCAACACCAGCATGTCGAGCAGACCTGAGTGCCTCATCCAGTTATTCCTTAAATGCCTCCAGGATGGTGACACTACCACTGCCTTGTGCAGCCTGTTCCAATGTTCAACCACACTTTCTGTGAAGAAATTCTTTCTTGTGTCCAAACTAAATGTCCAGCCTAAATGAGATCAACAAGCAGAAAAAGTGCATCCAATAAAAAACCTTAAATAACCCAGTCTAAGAATGATCCTATTTTACCACCCGAAAACCAAAAAACCTCAGGCTTAAGTCTAAGAAGTCACCCTTTTTCAGAGATGGATAAAACCTTCCAGAGATTAACACAGCTCATCCCAAACATCTACTAAGCAATTTTCCAAATAGCTCTGGACTTTGCTATTTCTCTCTATTGCCTGCAAAGGAAATGGAGATTGTCTCACTCAGTTAAGGGGGAGCATTTGGGATACCTGGATTGGAGGCTACAAACCCTGCTGCTGGGACTGAGGCTGGCTGGGCTGCCTCGTGCATCCCTTTCTGCTGGGTGTGAGAAGGCCCAAAGGACTTGTTCAGAGACAATCTCGCCTCAGCTGTGTTTGAGGAGAGGACAGTCCCAGTCCAGCTGCCTCTCCCTAACCAGCACCACTTCAGGACATGGTTACAGGAGCAGGCTGCATGGTGCGAGTGCAGCAGATTGTCCCAGAAAGGCTTTAGTGTTCTATAAAATTCCAGAAAAGATTGTTCTTGGGTGAAATTCCTTTCCTATAGAAATGAAAAAATCCCAAATACTGCAACAGGAAATAGACTTGTCAGGAAACACACCATGCTATGGGGAAATCAACTTTACAAATATGGCAAATTTGTAAACCCATTCATATGAATTATTTGTTTTAGATGCCCATCCAAATGAGTAATCGTAAACATTTTTAAATCTTTCAATTTCTTTTCCTGTTGTCTTATTTGTTTGTTTGTTTGTTTTGTGGTTTGGGGTTTTTGTTTTGGTTCTCTTTTTTTTTTATGTCAGGAGGTCTCTTTTCTCTAAAGGGTTGTTCTCTTGCTCCTCATCCAGATAGGAGGTGATGATGCAACATGAGATTCATAAGGGATTTGCTTTACTGTTGCATCAAAAGGAAAAACTCAAAGTCTGAGTCACTCGTGAAATGTTTCTGTCACATTTGTAATCAGAAAGTCCATTGCTTGAAGCAAAGGTTAGAATACTGTGATACTTCATGTTCAGGTAAACTAGTGACAGCCTGTACTTTGGCTTTCACATTTTTCTTGTGAGGTTTGAAAAAAATAATTTCTCATCTGAACTAGGACTTTTTTTTCTGCAATTTTCCATGACTCTGCTGCTAATATAATACTGTGACATCTCAAATTTACTGAAGGGTGATCACCAGTCATTATTTCAATAACTGCCACCTGAAAGAGGTTAGATGGCTTCTATCTGAAATGCTAATAACTGCCTGGAGTCTTGCCTGCTATTGCCTTGATTCCTCCTTCCATCTGAACAACTCCAGGGAACAAATAATGGGAAATTTTAACACAAAAGTCTACAATGAAAGTACAATCTCTGCCATCCATCTGAGCTCTTATATCAGGTATGGGGCTACTGCTGGACACAGGCAGCCTACTGGTTCTTAAAGTGTTTGTATATCTTTACTACATCTCTACTAGCAATGTGGCTACTGCAGGAGTGGCAGCAATACTGCAATGTGTGGTAGGGAACTCAGTGAGATGAATGTTCCCCAAGGAGTCAGTTACAAACAGCTGTTCCCACAGCTTATGGGAACAGCTTATAATATACAACTTAGATATCTTATGGACTTCGTGGTCTGGCCTTACAAATGACAGGAATCTTTCTTACATCCACTGTGAATCCAGGCTTCTAAGAAACACGTACCCTTTCTAGTACAGAAATCACACTTACACTATAATTAAATTGTAGGTGGTTTTTTATCATAAGATTTCCACTAATCTATATAATGAAGTACTTCATGGGCCTGCCAAAAATAATTGCAACGTAAAACGATGTAATTGGTACACCTGCATTTAAAAATACACAGTCAGGACCTCAGCTGAGTTAAATCATTATCTCCCTGATGATATCAGTCTGGTTCCTGTGCATTAAAAAGCAGATCATGGGAGCAATAATATCTCAATTATGTAGTTAACCTTCTGGTTATATTAATTAGTGATGATTAGGCATGGGAAACCATAATTATGTCACGTACATAACACCCCTTTGAAATTGCATATGAATCTAAACACAAAAGGCAGATGTGAACATCTAACCAGGGCTAGAACAAATCTGAAACTTAATTATATGACCTTCTGTCCTCTGTCTGAAACACAGCCAGTCATGACAGCTCTGCTGATGTTAAATTTGGAGAAGAAACTGCAAGTTTTATTTGTCCCAGAAGAGAATGCAAGGTAGAACAGTCTCATATTCTGATTTCACATGCAGGTCATTAAATTCTGACTAAAAAATAGACAAATGAAACATTTAGGCCCAATTCAGTTAAAAAGCAAGGAAGCTCTGAAACTAAAGAAGCACCTTTTTGTTAATTCACAACATTTATCCATTTGTATGAGGTATGAACAGCTAAAAATCAGCCTCCCTTTCTCCTGTTTGCAGGAGATCCTGGCAGCCAGAGAATTATTTGCAGAGAACGTTCCCAAATAGTTTCTCCTAAATGATTGCAAATTGCAGTGGTAGACATTGTACTGATAAAACTTTTCCCAAGTCAGCTGTCTGAGAAAACTGTGGTTGAGAAGAGGGAGTCAGAGCAAGCAGGATTTTCCACCACTGTCCTCATGCCTAACTTAAGACTGAAATTTTTCACCTTCAAGGATAAAGAAAATCCAATCTGAGCTAACACTCTTCCCCCAGTACAGCAGAGATGTGCTTTATCCCAGCAGACCATTCCCTCACAGCAGGACTAAAGTAAATAATTATGGTGGAGGTCACTCTGTCTAAATTTAAAAAAAAACATTAAACATTCCACTTTTCTATAGGCTTCTGTCACCTACTGAAACCTACAGAAGCTCTGCACTTCAACAGGAACTGTGGATCTAAACATCCAGGGTTATTCCTGTCATTCAGATGGCAGCATCCTGCCACCCTTGCAGGGAAAAGGACAAGTCCAGAATATCACAAAATTTCCATTAAAATTAATCCTTTGAAAAGTGACTGCTAGAAAGAAACTGTATATTTTTGACCAAACAAATGTACTTTAAATGGATGGTTTGCAAATGTCAGGTTGAAGTGTTCCAAAGTTGGGAGCTGCCATAATTAATGCTGTCTGTGTACTGTGCATTGTACTTGCAGGGTCTTTGTCACTGTTATTGCCTGGTTTCACATTTTTTAAATCTAAGTAACTTGACTTTGAAAGTTTGACTTGCAAATCTGGCATTTGCAGTTCAGGGAAACCCCACATTGCACAGTTTTTCTTTTATATTCACTCAATTATTATGTGATGTGCTGTTTGCTTCCTGCTCTGCCAGCACCAAGGGACACTGGTACAACCTGGCCAGGGTTATTTACTCACCCACAGAATCAACAGTCCTGGGCTCTTCACTGTTTCTGCTCTGGGCTGTCAGACCAGTCCATGACAGCCAGGTCCAGCAGAAAACCCTGCCCAGTAAGGGCCCAGGTGAGTGAGGCCCTGGCTGTACTCTGGGCACAGCAAGGTCTCATTAGGTGGCAGTGTCCCTTAAGGGACTAAAGGCACACAGTGTTTTGCAGAATGTAACCCAGTTAGACTTTGGTAAGACATTCTACCTGTCTTTTCTACCACCAAACTGTAAAAGTGTTGCCTGATATTTATAAGCAGCAGTTCCCAAGCCTTGCAAGCTGCTCTCTAATGATATTTTCAATTTGGTCTGAGACTCCTGAATGAAATTTCTGAAGAGTTACATAAACGCTTTTTTTTCCAACCTGAGTTGCATTCAATATAATATTATAGAAACAATCCTTGCAAACATCTCACTTCAGGAGATGTAGTTTTTTCCTTTCCTTTTGTTCTTGGCAGTGGCTGTGACAAGAATGACAGAGCAAAACACAGTGGAAAGTTATAAATGTTACTTTCCCTAAGACAGCCAACAAAGTCATGGACTACCGAGGTGGGAAACTGAGGCACTCTTCTCTCAGAAACTCTGACCTGTGTCTCACCCCGGGGCTGCAGAGAAGGTTTAAACTGAGGAGCTCCTTGGGAGTGACAAGTCTGGGACCTGTCAAGAAAAGAGAATGTGGTACCCATCTCTCCAACTATCTAAAAAGAGACACCAACAGAGGAATGCACAATTTAGGGAAGGTGCTTTTCACCACTCCAGGGTTTCTTCACCTTTACTTCAACTTGCTGCACAACCAAGGCAATCCTCCTTTGATATGCACCTCCTGATACACAAGGGAAAGGTTGCCAAAATCTGATAACAAGCATCACCCGCTCTTCACTTCATCCCTTTCTCCATTCTTTGTTTCCTAAACCCACAATTCTCTCACAGGTCAGGATCCATCTGTCACAACCTGGCATGCTCTCTGCTGGCTTTCTTCCCTTTCCCCATCTCAGCACTTTCTTTCCATCAACTCCTCTGACACCACAGAGTCGTGCACAACATCTGAAGAGCTGGCACGGGGCAGTCCATGTCAGGGGCCATTGCCACAATTTAACAGTGCAGATGACTGAATCAGAGGCTTTGGCACAGCCTTGTTTATCACTACTAATGAGGCTGAACCAAATATGCAGTTCCTTGGGGTCTTTTGCCTCACTCCTCTCTTTCGCTTCTGGAATCTTGACCAATCCCTCCATTCCACTCCTTCCCACCTCAAGGAGCTGCTCCAGAGATTCTGAGAGCAGGACTGATGAGGCTACAGCTCAGCCCTTTTGTTTAGTGACACAGATGTATGTGTAGGGGTTAGATTAAATAGGCGGCTGGGATTGGGGATGCATACACCCACAGGAGTTTTCTTAGGGGAAGATAAGGAAACATGGTCTTTTAGGAGGCTGAGGTTTTAAGGAAAGTATAAGACCCTTCTTCACACCTTGACTCTAGTTTGTGACTTTGCATATTCAGTTGACTCTTACCATAACACAGTACTTGGTCTTGAGGATCAGAAGAATGAATGACACTTAAGAAATTAGCTGTAAAAATGCAGAGCTCTGGCCACAGGTAAGATTCTCTGCCATCAGAAATGGAGCATGAAAATGTTTTGTTCCGGGCTGCCACCACTGAGATTTTGCAGAGTTGTCACTGGGGTTCAGACCCACAGTATGGCAAAACTCTGACAAACCTGGGTGTGAGGGCACCAAACAATTCTGCCTCCATAACTGAGCTGGGCACCATTCTCTCTGCCTTTCCAATGCAACTTCCCAGCAAACTTACCAACCACATGGATGCTCTGGATGTGCTTGGAACCAAACAGTAACAGAAGGATTGATAGCAATTCTTCTGCCTAAAGAGCTGGGTTTTACATTTGTTCTTCTTTCACACCTTCCCCTGTCTGTGTGCAATGCAAAGGAAATCTGTGCAGCTGATCTGGGATTTCACAAACCAAGGGATTATGCACCACAGATCCTGACAGGCCCCTGTGCTCACAGCCTGGCAAACACACAACTGTAATCTCCTCTCTGAGATAAAGTCCATCAATCTTATTCTTACACCAACCTCTCCCACTCTGCTCTTCAGGCAGAGTTCAAAGAAAAACCCTTCTTGGGAAGGGTGTTAAAATTTGCCCTTCCTTGGTACCTTCCTGTTTAACTTACTCTTTTGGCTGGCCTCTCATCAAAGTTGAGTCAACACATATCCATTTTGTCTGCTGAGCTGACTAGTTTTCAATAACAATTTCTCCTTCATTCTGTAACAGAGATCAATAAAACTGCCCCTCTCTCATGTTGGCTGAGGTTCCAGGAATGTCATTTGCTTTTTATTGTTGCTACTGCTTTGTTTTGTTTCCATTTTTCTTTCCTTTTTTTTTTTTTTCCCATTTCTTTCTTTTTTTTTCTTTTGGCAAGGCACAGATCAATTTAGAAAGATGAAAATTACTTAGACTTTCACTCAAAGTAAAATCTGCACTTTATAACCCAGGATGTAATTTACAATTCTGTCATTAAACTCTGTTAATCCTATTATTATGAAGATAAATAATTACCCATAGCGAAGAAAGGGATTCCCAACAGAGTAGAATTATATTTTCCATCAGTAATGAAAAATATCCCTGCCGCAGTGACACTGGAAATACAGATAGTGAGTACTCCCAGGAGTCCCAGGAAAGGTTTGCTACGCAGGCAGTCCTTCATGGAGCTCGAGAGGGTAGCAGTCAGGAGAATCAACATCAGGCTCACCAAAATCTTGCCCCTGGCCAAGAGACTGGTCTGGTGGAAGTCTTTCCAGAGGCTAAAGGATGCTAGTGAGTAGAGCTGCAGATCCTGGTGATCCAGCTGCATCTTGTGCATCAGTTTACAGAATTCGCTCTCCCACTTCTCCCCAATGAGGTCCTGGGTGACAGAGCCATACGTTTGGAGGTAGTAAGTGATTTGGATGGCTCTGGCTGATTTGACTCTCTGGTCCTTGCTGTTTGGCACTTCCATGACCCCTCCGAGCTGGTGGCCAATGAAACTGCTCCTTCCATCCTGGGAGAGAAAGCAGAAAAATGAGCGTGTGGTTATCGTGCTTATGACGTGATGCAGTGATAGACTCTGTCTCCTCTCACAGACGTGCCAAGAGCTCTGCTCAGACACGGGTGCACTCAACAGGAGCCTTGCCATCCACCTCGCTGCGCTTTGGGATCTGTCCCTGCTCCCTGCCACAACTCTGCCTTACTCATTAGAGGCTCATTTGCATGTCTGTGCTGCAGTTCAGGGACTGCTCAGATACTCATTGCAGTCTCTGGGATTCCCAGATATCCAGGACCAAAACGTTGCATGCAAACTCCTAACCCCGTGGGAGAGGATGGCCTTCCACATTTAACTGATAGACAATGACAAATTTTCAATTACTACAAAAAGTTTAAAATTAAGATTAATTTCTGGAAGATTTGTGATTTCTTGGAACTTTGGAAATGATTTTTAGAAGTTGGAAATGTACAGAAAATGAAGCTCAATTCCTCAGGATACAGACAGACCCACAAAGTTTAATAGCTACTCTGTCTCCAGAAAAATATAATTAAAAGCAGACTTTTTGAATTGTTAATTTGAGATTTCATGTATTTATATCAGTGTTACAGAGAAAAGAATCTACCCTACACCTAAATTTAACCAGGATTTTGTTTACGTACATTTCAAGAGTATAAATCTTACTCTGGTCTCACTTATTTTGGTAAATGCTAGGACGCATCAAACTCCGTGACAATCAGTAAAGGACACATCAAGTCCACCCAGCTTCTATCAGTTAACAAGACCAGGCCTTTTTTTTTTTCTGTAAGATTATCTGGCCCCATTTAAATATTTGCTTTGGGTTGTTTTTCTTTTATTGTTAGAAGGATTTAATAAGAAAGGTTTTTGCTCTTTGCTCTTTAGCCACTGGTTGCAGGATAAATGCATGTGCCACTTCCAAGACAGGGGAAGCCTGTGTGGGTTTAGAAGATCAAATTCAGTTGCAAACTGAGGAATAAGATTCAGCGATAAAATTGTCACAGCACAAGGAATCTCTTTAGTCAAAAAGTCTAAATCCAGGGATTGTCTTTTGCACACCAAATAATATTTTGCTTTCTCCCCAGCATAAATTGGATTATAACTTTTCAAATTTATTCCTCTTGTAATTAATAAAAACAAAATTATCAAGGCAGTTGATGTCTAAACTACCTTGCAGCAGTGAGTTTATATGAGATAACATTCTTTGCCTAGGCACACTACTGGAATGAGCTGACAACTTGAATTTGGGAGGGGCTCTGCCCTCCACACACACATGGAAGAAGTCATCTGCAAAAGGCCAGAACCATTTGGGGCAGACACTTTAACATGTATTGCATCCAGCATTACCCATTTCTAGAAGCACCTGTGCTGCATGCAGGTCATTATCTGAAATTGCCAGACCTGCTCATAGCAATGATTCCCATCCTAAGGAAAAATCAGTGAAATGAGGCTTTATAAAACACAGATGTCTTCCAGCATGTTGACTCATAGAGCAAATAAATATCAGAAATCAGTGCTGAAAATGCTTTATGTACTCACCTTGCCTTCAATCAGATATGTAGAGGAGGTAATCCTCCCACTGAGAAATTTCTGCCTATGCCTACTTTTATGGCAGGAACTCACACTGTTCCCAGCATTTGCCTGCCACAGCCCAGGGAACCTGACAAAGTGCTTTTCAGAAGTTCATTTTTTTCCCTATTCCCAGTTGTTATTTCCCACCAAAATAGCGGCTTCTGGCAAGGGTATCCTGGCACGAGCTGACACAAAAGGTGAACCGCAGTCTAGTGCCAGCTTCCCAAATCACCTGGAGCCTCATTGCAAATGTCACATAAACAGAGACAGCTATCACAGAGGGGCAGCTGCTGCAGTTCAGACTCCAATAAATCCTCATCCCCAGCATTTCATGCTTTAATCCTGTTTGGATCTTTTATTTCTACTCTTTCTAAGGAGAAGTCATACCTAACACTCAAACGCTCACAAAAAGTACATTTCCAAGCTGGTAATTAAGGCTGAGCAATGCAGTCCTGGCTCACATTGGATGTAACTCTGCAGCTAAAATTCCCCACTTGGCACTGATTTGAAATTTTGGAAAGAAATTTCACATTTCCTCAGTGTCTGGGCAGTGCTGACATTCAGAGGCTTGCAGGCACTGCAGGACTCTGTAGCAGCACAGCTCCCAGCTCAGGCAGAGCACTGTAATTCAGGTTTCATTGATTCACTGTGCAGCAGGCACGGCAAGGTTATGGGAAACTTTGTGATGACCATCTGCCTTCCCCTGCAAAGGGTGCAGCGAGCGAGGCAACATTTCAAATGAGGCAGCAGAGCAGGCACGAATAAATCATGTTCTGCCGTATCTCCCATGAAAGAGCAGATAACAGCTATTTTTTTACACTGATGTACAATAGGGCACCCAGCTCATATGTCAGCAAAATGGAGAGTAAGCTTTCAGATGGAATCGAGGAAATCACAGGCACTGGATTGCTGTGAGGATATGTTGTCTGTTCCTTTCTTTCTGGGGGCAAACCCTTTCCTGTCTAAGAGGGGGTTTTGCCTTTGCTGCAGTTATAGTGTGCAAACGTGAACATGGCACCATAGCACTTGGGAAAATTGGGCTTTTCTCTGGTATGGCTCTTGGAGAATAATAGAATCATAGAACAGCTTGGATTGGAAGGGGCCTTAAAGATCATCTCATTCCAAACCCTCTGCCATGGGCAGGGACACCTTCCACTAGTCCAGCTTGGTACAGACCCTGTCCAACCTGGTCTTGAACATGTCCAGGGTTGGGGCAGCCACAGCTTCTCTGCAGTGGTTATAATCTTACTGAGGAAAACACAAGAAATATGAGGGAAAACAGTCTTTCATTCGTGCCATCTTATGGATGACAACTGAGGTGCAGGAAAAAGGAGACCCAGTGCTGCCAACATGACTTTCAGCACCTCCCAGAGTCCAAGACAGGGACCTACCTACTCTTGGAGTCTCATGGGAACTTCAGGGGAGTTGTTCATTGCCTCAAGTTCTGTGTTGTCCTCCAGGAGCAACTTAGTGAAAGAACAAGGCGTGAAGGCCTAAATTCCTGAACTAAGCCAGAATTTATCTAGGAAAAAAATTGTGGCCACAATGACTTGTATAAGTGATGTCTGAAGAGCCAGGCAGGTTTTGAATAAGATTCCACATAGTTCTTCATGAAAAAAGGTGTTTTCTGCACACAATTTGTGTGTCCTTCCAGGTATATGCCTGCACCCTATTTTTAATTTCATAACATAGTTTGATGTTTCAGACTACAGACCCATCACACTTTTTACCTGCATCTGCTGCTACTCTCTGATACTATATACAGTAAAAAAACAACCCCCCAAAATAAATAATAATAATAGTTATTGGTTTTACATGATTTTACACCCATGTATCTCCAGAGGATCTACAACAGAAGATGCTAATTGACTTTAGCAAGGTCACTTGCATGGTTGGAATCTTGTTTCAGATTCCCAAGCTGTGTCTATACATCTTTCTCTTTTCTAATTTTTTTAAATGTCTGATGAAGTCTTAACAGTGTCTGGTCTTCCAGATTCTGATGGCAGATAATTCTCTCCAGATCTGAGCATCTTTAAAGATGCAATGAAATATAGATCACCTGCCAGGGCATGCGATATTTCATCTAAAACAGGGGGCAAGCAAAATTCTTTGCTTCAATGGACATTATTAAATTGGTTTTTGTGTTCTCTCTTTTCCTTTTCTAGTTGCCCAAAGCCATTTGATATATTTAGACTCTGAAAGGGAGAATGAGAACTGAGATGACAGGCATGAACAGCTTCACCTTCTTTTTCCCCCAGGCTGATGGACTTTGCCACCTGTGTCTATGCAGACCTGACCTTGCTCGTGGCTGAAAATCCAAACTCCTTGTTTGTTCAGCAGTAAGATTCACTAATTGTGAATGGATGGGTACAGAATAAACCCCTACCAAGTTTCAGGCTGGAAACTTATCTGTAAAGGATGCTCGGACCCTTGATTTCCTAAGGAGGTATGTAAGTGGCATGGGAAGTTTGACTTGCTCCAGAGCTGAGGGCCTCTCAGGTTAAAGGAAATGAGCTGCTCCTACTGAGCTAAATATCTTTTGCTAGCGATAATAGTAGTAGGCACAAATCCTCTCAACATGCAGCCCAGAGGGACACTAGAAATACTCCCTCACTACTAAAATTACCTCTGGCCTTTTTTTTGTTGTTCCTTTAATATTTTCAGGGCAGCTGCTGCAGGCCCAGCTCGCACGCGGGGGCTGTGTGTGGTCACTGCAGCACCAGCCCTCAGCAGGGCCTTCCCATCTGCCGGGGTGTTTTCCTTGTCCAAGATCACATAAAGTTATAAAGAAAGGAGAACTGTAGTCAGAGCAGCAAATGGTAGGGAGGGCCACAGTGGGGATTGGCCCTGAGGGATGAGGTTTGCTGGTCGGCCTGGCAGTGGAAAGTCAATGGTTGGACTCAATGATCTTACAGGTTTTTTCTGACATAAATTATTCTGTCATTCATCTCTGCTCTGAGTGGCATCAGGCTCCACTGGTTTTCCTCTCACAGGAAAAAGGGAGGGCTTGGCTCCTGCCTTTTAGCACCCTGCTCAGCAGAGTTTTGGCTGGCAAGGCTTTAAAAACTCTTCAGATCCCTGGCAATGAGGAAAGGAGCCCTTGTTCCCTACTGCTTGTTCACTCTCATTCAAGTACACCTACATGATCTTAGCCAGCAAATTTATTTCTATTTTTCTTTAACTGTTACCTCTCATCAGCAGGAGTGATAGATCATTATCAAGCTACATTTTTATAGAAATGTTAGGATAAAGCATACCAGCCTGCTTGCATGTTATTTTATCTTAAAGCTTAAACTATGCAACAGAGGGCAACCAGGAATGTCTGCTGAAATACATTGTGTGATAAACATCCTAATGAAATCAATGCAGTTGTTTCTTCCTCTGATAAGGACATTCCTACTCTGCTGTAGGTCACAGAAAGTATTATGCTAAAAACCACAGAAGTTAGGATGAAGCAAGTTGCTTTTCAACCAGCTGTCCTTTTTCAAGCTAAAAAAAAAGAATAATTAAAAATTTAAATCCTCTTTCATTTAAGGTTTAACATATTGGGCTGCTCATGTTCCCTTCAGCCTCACTGTAAAACTTTGGAGGAAGGTTTTTTCTCCTCAATCAAACTCATTTTTCTGTCCCTGTCCCCAGGACAGTTACACATGGAGACCTTGTAGCAGTCGATCCCTGTTACACATCCACCCATCACCAAAAATTCTTGCAGCACTCCTTTCCAGAGCAAAGCACGTAATGCTGATTCATGTCAGCATTTTCCCAAACATTTTTATGTAGCAGTTCTCCTGCCCTTGCAGCTGTTGTAGGTGCTCCTGCACTATTTGCTGTGCAGCTGTTCTGTATGGATGAAGGATGGAGGGAGCAGCCAGAGCAGGTGAGCATATTTGAGGTAGAGCTGCACTTTGGCTGGCTGGGATCAGGGACAGAGTGATAGCCAAGGGTTCTGTTCACACAGCAAAAATGAATTGTATGATAGTGGCCATGAGAAGTTATCCAGCCAATAATTGTCTAACTCTCTGCTGCAATAAAGAAGAATTCAGTTTTTTCTGGCTACCCAGCAATGATGAGGCTCAGCTCACCAGCTGGCCAAGCAAATTTGGTTTGTAGTCACTGTGAAGAGTCAGACACATGCAAAGGATGATCTGCTCCATCCTGAGGTACAGGTCAAAAGCAGATTTGTTCTCTGCAGCTGCCTATCTCTCTCTACTTAAAGCAGAGGCATGAGATTACTTAAGACTTGACCCCAGATTTTATCATGCTAAAAACTGCCTGACCTGCCTTATCATTCCTGGCTCACACCGGCCCCTTCACAGACGTGTCGTGCTGCTTAACAAACCCAGAGCCCTTCAGCCCCTTCCCAGGGCAGTCATGGACTTCTAGGGTGGCTTTTAAGTGGAAGAGAGAAGTACACCGAGCACCCAAAAGGGAACCAGAACCATATGGCACCTCTTTCTGATGACTCTGGGCCTGTGCCCCTACCCTTAACAGGTTTGGGTTTCTAGTTTTTGATAAAAGAAACAAGAACAGATGAAAAGTGTTTCAAGAGACTTATATATTGTAGTATTAATAGCAAAGAATAAGAGAAATGTCCCTAGAAGTAAATCAAATTATGG
This sequence comes from Nicator chloris, assembly GCA_013400495.1. Taxonomy (NCBI): domain Eukaryota; kingdom Metazoa; phylum Chordata; class Aves; order Passeriformes; family Pycnonotidae; genus Nicator; species Nicator chloris. The sequence continues at coordinate 29,056 of WAAE01010374.1, forward strand.
AAGAATTCATAAGGGTGCAATAGCACAGTGTGATTGCTATTAGAGAGCTCTTCTCTTTGGAGGCACTTCTGGCAGGGCACAGGCTGTTTCTGAGTGGTGGTCCTCACTTTGTTCCTTCAGTGCCACCCCGTCAGGTTTTCCAAGAATCATAGTGTGGTCAGGGTTGGAAGGAACCTTTGAAGGTCACCTAGTCCAACCCGCTGCAATGAGCAGGAATATCTTCAGCTAGATCAGGTTGCTCAGCCACGTCCAACCTTGATATGAATCTTTCCAGGGATGGGGCATCCACCATCTCTTTGGACAAGCTGTCCCTGTGCCCCACCACCCTCAATGGGCATTTCTATCAAGTCAAGGGAAGGACAGAAGGGAAGGAAAAAAGGCTCTAACTTCACCTTCTGCTTCCCTTGCACATCCCTCTGGGAAGAAAATACAAGACAAGCCCTCTCCCTTCTACAGCAGCTTCACTCCACTTCTCTCCTAGACTATATTTCATCTTTACATCCTTTGCAGACCTCCTTCATTCTTTGGCTTATCTTCAAGCTCTTCGTTGCTCAACTGATCTCTTCACTTACAAGGTCAGATTCTCATTCAGTCCATCTCAAATCCCATCCCAGTTCCTTTTGGAAAAGAGGAATAGATTAACTGCCCAGCAGAGCTTTGTCCCCAGCTGTCCTGAAGAGCACCCGTGCACCCAAGGACACAATGGTGTCCTTGAAGCTGATGAGCAATACCCACGTGGGCTGTGATCACTCATCTCCCTAGGTGGGAATGGTGCTGGAAGATGGGGGGATCACAGACAGCACAAAGAGAACTCCAAGCACTGGGGGATAATTTTGGGGTACAGCTGCTCTCTCTGCCTTTTTCTTTGCCTTCCATCAGAAGCAGGACACAGGCAGAGCAGTGAAACAGCTTTGGCACAGACTGTTCAGGCAGGTGAGCTGGTGTCTGCACCCCAGCCCCACAGCTTTCTTTGGATGCCAAGCAGCCTGGGGATGCTGGGATGGCTCACTCAGGAGGAAGGTGGGTGACACTGCACAGCTCGTTGTAGGTGACACAATTTCACCTTCTACAAGAGATCTGTGTCAGCAGGACCTCTGAAGTCGTAGGTTAGCCTGGATATGTAAATCTACCAGGTCAAGTATTAAAACATGACTGTCCCCTTGTTTTCAGCAGGCACAGAGCCCCTGCTCCCTCCTCACCATTCCTTGTCCTTGGAGTTTGTGCTCTGCCCTGCTCAGGATCACAAGCCCTCGAGGCAGTGCCTTGGGAACAGCCTCTGCTTTTCACAGCTTGTCCCTGCCAGTGGAGGAATCATGGAGCAAAAGGTACGGCTACATCTGGCCCCTCAATCCTCCAGGATGAAGGATGGTGGTAAAAGCAGCCAGTGCAGATCAGAACTTTTGCAAGGAGATGCCAGGTGGGGTAATCCAAGCTCCTGTATTGCATGGTAGAGCTGTGAGTCTCCACCTATGCAAACTGGGAAAACATTTAAACTCTGTCGGTGGCTAAGCCATGAAAACTGCCCAGGTACAGTTAAAAAAAGAAAAAGGTCTCTGTGGTCCTGCCCACAGCTGCTCTTCATCCCAAGGGATTTTGTTTGTGCCAAGGAGAAACACAGGAATCATTCACTGACAGCAATGCCTGAGGGAATTGCATAAAACACCAATATTTGGCTAGATACAGTTAAACACTCTCACTGACATATGCAGGAATGTGTTTGAAGAATGCAATTACCATCTCTCATGTCTGGCAGTCTCTATGAATCTATATCATGAGTACTTTTAATCAATGAATACTCTGTATTAATTCTGATTTCCTCCACAGCTTAAGCACAATATTAAAAATGTTCAAAAGAAAGGAAGAAAATTGCAATGAGTGTTAAAAAAATAAGAAGTGTTTTTTTCAGTGCAGACCAGTGGTACATCTAGCCCAATTTTCAGTCTCTGTCCATTTTTAAACTATGATGCATCAAGACAATGTCTTCCACAACACGGATGGAAGATACCTTTGGGAGTCTCAGAGTATTGTTGATTTTCCAGCTCTTCAACAAAAAAAGAAATTAAATTAGCTGCTTGAAAGGAGGAGGTAGAATGGAACTGTTCATTTTTTTTAATAAATAAATCCTTCTCCTAAATGCAGTGATTTGAATTATATTAGCAACAAAAAGTAAGTGACTTAATGAATTAAAGCTGTCTTTGTACCCCAGTGAAATTCAGCAGTTTTGTTATCTCATGAGGGTCATGGATTTATCCGAATGGAGTAAAAAGGACAACATTTAACCAAAATTCTTTCTACCTCTTGAGAATATTTAATCTTAAGATTTCTTGAGGTCCATGGAGATATAGGTTAAACAAGATCATAATTACTAAATAAAAAAAGACAGCAGAATACACCAAAAACATAGAAAGTCCTCTTTTGTGTCTTCTTTCCATATCAGCAAAAGAAAAGACATAAAACTCCTTGAAAAACTTCATCCCTTACTCCATAAGCCCAAGCTACAGAGATTTGGGTGGATGAGAAATGGACTCCAGTGACTGTCCCTAACAGGAGACCCAAAAGAGAAGACACAGGTTTTCACTGGCATATTTGTGGGCCCTCTTGCTTTGTGAGCATCCCACTGTGTGCCTCTTCTAATTGCTTTCCCTACTCCACTTGAAGTCCAATACACAGAAGAAATAGGAAGGAAAACTGGCAGAGGGTGAAAGGGATTGGATTTGCCTAGTTTTATTACTTCATTTAAAGAAAATGTTAAAAAACAAACAGCAGAGAATAAAAAGTGAGCAGTAAAGCCGATTCACAGGAATCATTTAAGCTCTTACAATCTGAAGTTTCAATAATGACACAGAAAAGGGTGCATTTTTCTTTTTAAATTATGTTTTATATTGGCAAACATCTCTTTAATTTTATCTATCTCTGCTCATCCTGTTTTCTCCAGGGACCAGCAGCCAAAGTACTGAAACACTGCAAAAATGTTCTATCAAAGGCAGGAAGAAAAGGAGTAATTGAGAATCAGACAGAGCCAAGTGTGATGTGGCAAGATTTTGAGGCTACAATGGTTTTGAGGTTAATTTACAGGTAACTGGATTAGCTAAGCCCAGCCTTTGAATACAAGATGCTGCTGTGCTCTTATCCAAGTCCTAGCAGGGACTTCTACTCTCACAATGCTCAGTAAGATATAACTGCACAAAGCAGATACAGTTGAGGACACTTAACACTCGTAGTTGAAAATTCCTCTTTTCTAAGAGATAATTAATCAGTTTCCCCTCTTTTTTATTATTCTCAAATTTGGCATTGTGAAGCAATTTCTCTACTGTGAAGCATCCCTCCCTTCTCTCCAGCACACACTGGTTTTTAATGAGTTTGGCCATTTGTTAGCTGGAGAGAGCCAAAAAAATGTCTAGTTTCAGACGTTTTCCTTTTTTATTCTTTTTTCTTTCTTTTGTGGTGCTGGACGAGGATCTGGGAAGTGGGAATGAGGCATTTAAGTAGGCCTGTGTTTATGCATTAAAATCTAACTAAAGCTGGGGTTCTGCTAACTCCCACCCAGGGTACTTTTGTATTCAGTGCATTCATAGAGATTTTTAACACCCACATTTGAACAACAGCAGGTAGCTTTTATATTTTTAAATTATGTCTCAAGATCACCTTGTAAGGTGTTCCCTTCATGGTAAAATCTTGTGTTCTTAGTAGCCCATAGAGATGAAGGTGTTGTCGTGTGTGCTCCTCTAACAGGTCATCTTTAATTCTTATCCCAGTTAAAAAAGTAAAGCCCATGGCATAATATGGAATTGTTCAAAAACATGTAGGTGTGGTGTCTGTGGCGATGATTTAGTGGTGGACTCAGCAGTGTTGGGTTAATTGTTGGACTTGATGTTCTTTCCCACCTAAATTATTCTATGATTCTCCACTTTGGGCTTCCCATGGCTCTCATCACTGCAGAGCTCTTACACTGGAAGTTCACTGCCACTACGAGGGTTGGATTTCTGTATTTTCTCACTCATACTCTGTGGGAGAGGGTGTCTTGCACTGTCTCAGCACAGGGCCCATTGCAGTGATATACAAGTGTTACAAAACCGTGTGAGACAACCGGGAAATTTTACATCATCCCAAACCCTTCACCTAGACATTGCAGGGGGTGCCACTGAACAAGGTCTGCATGCCTGGAAAATTATCTCAATGCAGCCTCTGTGCTGTGGAGGACTGGGAAGACACAAACAAAGCCCAGCAGATGCTGAGGTCTCGGTTCAGACCATAATCACTGGTCACCAGTGAGGTTCTGGCAGGGCCCAGGACCCTGCTGTGCAAGGTGCTGTGCAAACACATAGCTGGAGAGGCTGCCCACACTCCACAAATCTTCCCATTCTGGTGCTGAACTTTCTTTAGTTGCTGTATTTCTCAGTGTGAACTGGTGATGCTGCCAAAGGAGAGGTCCTTTTCCTCTCTGTCCTAAGCTTGCATCTCCTCCCTGCCAAGCTGGGGAGCAGTTGCTCATGTGGTTCATGGTGAAATGGATTGGAGAAACAATCCAGGTTTATGCAAACTGGAAAAGGAGGGAGAAAAGCAGAAAAAAAAAAAAAGGAAAAACTAAGATTTAATCCCCCTCATTCCCTCCTTGCTGCCATCTGGCAGAAAGTTTCTTTAATTTTCTGTTCTCAGACGCCCCAGTCTGGTGGTGATGTCAGCTGGGCCCCACCTGAACAGCTCCATCCTAAAGGTGGCTGTATTTCACAGCTGAGTATTTGTTCTTACTCTGGGTACACAATCCCGATCATCTTCAAGGAGAGTTTCTGATTTGGATGTGCCTCTTCAGCCAGAACAAAGCTCAAAACATGAGAAGCCACAATTGAGGCTCTGAGGTCCTGAGTCAGGCTGCCTAACCAAGGCATCAGGTTGGAAATATCAGGACTACTGTGAAAATGTCAGGACTACTTCAGTGCCTGCTACAGGAAAAGAGAAAAACAAGGCACCTCCGGAGGCCAATTTTTATCTTAAATGGACTGAATCTCATTCTTAGGGATTTTAGTCCTCCTAAAGCCTACAATGCCCCAAAGCCTAGTTTATGTACCTTCATAAAATGCTTAAAGTTAGGTTATATGTGTTCCTAGATTTATACATTAATGCAATGATGCTGTTAAGAATGAGCTCAGGCTACAAAGTAAGATGAATATTTAATTACTGTGTACAAGCACTTCTGCAGAAATGCAGAAAATCTCTGTAAATAATATTAGTAATAACAGACATTTTTTCAACTTATTTCAGATGTTGCCTTGCAATACAGCAAAGCTTTTCTCCCCAAATATACATTTTACAATTACTGTAATGCAATAGGCATTAAAGAACAAAAAACGCTTTTCAAAATCATCTGCTGTGCAAAGTGATTTTTCAATTTTATATTAGTATAGTCTATTTGGAAAGGTTTTGGTTCTGGCAGAACAGGAAGGATTGGACTTTTAATTCTAAAACAAAAATGTTGCAGATGGTGGGACCTTGTGGTATCTAGCCACCTTTGGATTTCAAACAAATATTTAGGGAAAAATTCTGATACAGTAAGCCAAAGAGTAATCAGATGGTAAAGCACTTCCAGATGATGGAATTTCATCATTTGTCTTCTGAGCACTCTGCAAAATCTCTGTCTCCCTGCTGCAATAAACTGCCAATATCTGGCAATCTATTTTGGACAAGGATGGCATTTAATTCCGGTTCCTTCAGTGGGAGCTAATTCCTTATTCAGATTAATGTGTTTTAGTTCTTTTGCAACTGTCTAATAATAATTTCCAAAAATAGTTTTTCAGTCCTGTCAGAGATTTGGATTGAGAAAAAGTTGCAATGGACTTGATAAGGAATTTTCCCCGTGAAATTATTCTGGGATTTTTTTTTAATGTCAGTACAAACACAGATTATTCCCTAGGATTTTTGGAAAAGCTTCGCCTGACATGAGCTTTTTCTGTAAAGATCTCTAGATTTAGCATATCCTCATGCTTACAGAAATTTCATGAATCTTTTTTTTTGGGTGATTTGAAATAAAAGTATAGTGGCTTTTATCTCACTTAATTTTAACCATCTGAAAGGTTAATGCATAATATGAATATTATTTCTCTGGTCCATGATGTCTCTGAATGGTGAATTTTTCCTGTCCTAATGTAGATGTTTAGAAAAAAACTGAAATTAATTTCTCCAGGATGTTCTCCCTTCTATCCTCTGGTTGCGCATTGGGCCCACTTTAGATTAGGAAAGGGCTCATATTAGAGGAAACAGATGTGTTGCTATTGTGACTCTCTGCATGAGCACCCACAAATTTCTCCATCACAGATCCTCACTGGAAGGGTTACAGCCTGACTCTGAGGACCAGACCAGGTCCCATCCACTGCAGCAAAGGCCCTGACGTTGTGGACAAACAGAGGAGAAGAAATGGCCTGACTCTACAATTCTTTCCACAAATATCACCAGCCATTTCCTAGCAATTGGACTGTAATCATGCTCAAGTTGGACAAGAAAGAGTAGGATATGACCCAGCTAAATATTTCATAACTATCCTTTTCAACTAAGTTTTAGGACTGTCTGCTACCGTAATTTTTCTGTGGCACAACCAGAACACAATCAAGAAATGACAAAATTCAACAGGGACGAAATGGAGCCAATTTGTGACATTAGGGGCATGAAGATTTTCAAATTGGAAATGCTGGGTAACAATCAAACAATGCACAACATGGCAAAAGGACTTTTAAAAATCATCCAAATCCAAATCAAATCACCCATCAAAAATCCACAGTCGGAGCAAAACTCCGGAAGAGGACTTGCTTCATTCTAGAAAGACAACAAAAGGAACAAAGAAAGGCAACATTCCATCAAGGCTTCCCTGACAATTTAACACATCCTCTGCAGCCTCCAAAGTACTGTGCAAGCTCTACACAGGGAACTGTGTGTGTCCTGCTGAGCTTGATCTGCAAGAAGGTGAAGGAGGAAGGAGAACATCGAGTACTGAAATGTCCATACTTGCAAAGCAGTGTCAGAAGTAAAAGTAAGTGCTCTTTCTGTGGAGGCTGCAAAATCCCAACTTCAACATCAACTTTTTCTTTGACCTTGGTCATGACATTTAAGTGCTGCACCTTCTCTTTGAGACTGGCAGAACTCAGCTAACAGGAATCAGTTCCAAGGATGGACCCTATGTTACCCTTCGGGCACCAGAATGCAAACAAATCTCTTCAGAAAATGGTATTATTTTCTGCTCAGCTTTCTAACTGCTCTGGATCTGTGTGTGTAAATTCTGTGACTCAGCTGCTGCTGACATGTCCTCCTTGCTTAATATTATCTGTGAACTTCACTCCTGTGCAATTCAATTCTGTTTCCTGATAATTAATAGAGATGTTAGATGAGACCAGACCTAACACAAATTCTCCAGATACCCTGCAAGATACCTTCCATAAACTTGTTACATTATCATTTATCATGACTCCTCATTTACAATCTTTCAGCCAGTTTCCAACCCACATGACTGATTTTCCATCCAAGCCAATCTGAATTAATTTCTCTATTAGGGTTTCCTCATAATCCTGCACAGGCCAGGGAATGGGTTAGAATGACCTTATAAAGCTTTTATGTGTTTGACCTCTTGAAGTTACATGGAAGAGGCTCATAAAACTCCAACAGCTCTTTGAATTTCTCCAGCAGCACCACAGCCCTCCTTTATGATGGGAAAAATCAATGTAAAGGAGAAGTCACAGCAGAATATCAACTCTTGAATGCATAGCACTGCACCAAAACCACCATCCCACACCCCAAACTGCTTCTTTTACCAAACAACATCTGGAATGTTGTCTTTTGCATCCACTGTATCCTCCGTGAAGAGGCTGTGGGAAAAGCCAATTCAAACGGTTTAGGAGTGAACCTGAATTTTTTGAGCTTCATCCTGGGCTATTCCCTATCCTGGCTATCTTTTTTTTTAGCTGCTCTAAAAAAGATGAAAACACATCCCATTCTGACTTATATTTCTTTGTTATTTTTACTACTTTAAAATGTAATTGGGTTTTCCACAATGCAAGTATCAAAGTTGTTCCTAAAGGAGCTTTGTTCAGATCTGTTAAGTAGTGACAAATGATCTAACTTGCCTTTTTAGGTGAATATTGTGATGAAAAGACCATAGATCATATGCAATCACAGCATTTGGCATTTATTTAGGACAAATTTCCCTTCCAGGATGTCCTCTTTCTCCCAATTCCAAAATCTGATACTTGAGGCAAGAAGGAGGTAAAAGTTGTAAGGATACAAGCTTTATTCTTTTAGGAGTTAAAATTAAAAAAAACCCTTTTCTTTAAAATTGATTTCCCAAAACCAAAAATAAAATGCTTTATGATAGCAGGGGACCTCTTAAGCTTGTCAAGCTTGTGAAATTTATTTTAGGGTATATACCTAAAGACTAATGCTTGTGCTAATCTTGAAGCCTGGGGAAAGAAAAGAGTGGAGAGACATTTGTAAATCTTCAGAAATGTTCACATTTCTCTGCTGGTGTCCCAAATTTCTATGCCATTTACAATGACAAATTTGTTGTGCACCAACTGGATGACCAGTGTTTTCTACATGCAGTTGGGAAATCAGTTATGGACAGGAAAATTAAGGTTAGTTAACAAAGAACCACCACTTTTAGAATATTTATTAACACATATTCTAGCCACTCCTAGAAAAGTGAGTTTATCATCTGGATGCAAAAGTCTACATGGTGAAATCTCTTCAGGGGGATATTTTGTGCTTATCTGTGAATAAAAGCTCACTCAGAGTCAAGAACATGAACAAAATGAACTGCAAATTTTAAGGGGGAAATGAACATGAATATTTCCATGTTGCCTTAATGCAGCACTGAATTTGTTAACGTATTAAAATCTGCACTAAGGAATCATCCTGGAAAATGGTTAGGAAAAAGGTGAATTATATTTAAGTCACAGATTCTGTCAAGGAGATGGAATTGCATAATGAAATACTGCTAACAACATCTCTCTTCTTAATGAACTGCACAATTTTTTACAAAATAAACTGGCTTGGAAAACTGGAAGTCAGGATCATTTGTCCCATCAATGCAGTGCCTTGGTCTTCAGTGTAAAACTGGATTAACAAGAGCCAGAGCACCCTCCTGGATGGGTAAATTTGTGGGCAGGGGCACCAGGCTGTGTCCTCACTCACTCAAAATAAAATCAGAGGGAGTTTATTTTGCTGCGATTTTCCTTCCCTAAAGTTTGAACATGGGAAAAAAATTTCTCTTAAATTGACTTTAGCTTTTTTCCTCCTTTGGTTTCTAATCCAAAGCATAATATGAGATAAAAAAATATTTTTGGAATCATTTTGAAAGACTACCTAGAATGAAGCATTTTAATACAAATAGACAGGAACATTTTGTCAGGGACATGTCAAAATGAGACTATGGGAACCTGCCCTTATCTTTCCATCCTCCAAAATGAAATTAGGGGCAGGGTAGACATTGTTTCAAAAATTCATTTTGTTTCCAGAGTACTGTAACTTCAGATAGAAAAAGATGCAGCTGAAGATTTTTGGGCCAGCCAGGTTGTGCATGGTTTAGTCCAGGTAATTCAGCATTTAGAACAAAATAGAGGGTGCCACTGCTGAATTGTAGCACCCTTTAGGAAGCTGTTGACACGTGTGCAAAAATGCACCACGCATGTGGCAAGAATAACACCTCCCTATCAGGCTGACAACGCTCCTGGAACACTGGTAGAAACAATTACACAAAGTGTAAGAGAAGCAAGACCCTGTCTTACACGAGGGCAGCTTTTCTGTCTTGTTTCAGTGACAGACTTGGGCACAAGGGTTAGGTGCCCCAGAACTGGCCCTGTAGGTGGTGTTTATTACATATTGTGAGAGGATATATGTCAGGTGTTTGGGCTTCCCTGTGGAGCTATTTAATGGGGCCCCCCAGGTCTCCCACCATTAGCACAAGGAAATAACTGTGTCAGACTGGAAGTGGATCTTTAATCCCCCTTGCATACCCTTGCTTACACTGCATTGGACTGGGAGCCTCAGTGATGTGTGTTGCCTTCAAATGTGTGGGGCAGGAAGGCAGGACTGCTCTTTACCTTCTCAGATGCCCTCAGCACAGACAAGCAGGCTTTAGGGCTTGTGTAATTTTTAAAGGATTGTTCTGCAAGACACCAAAGTATTTGCCATCATACGTACTCAGAAATGTTACACACAGGTAACGCCAACTAATTTTTTAGCTATAGACCATTATCAGACCAAAACAGTCTGCAAATTAGCCACCTAGTGCCATGCCAGTCTCACAACCCATGAGCACCCAGCAGTTCCCTGGCTGTGATGCCAATTTGCTGGCAAGAGTGGACTGGAGGAGGGTGTGTTTGGTGGCAAAACGTAAAACGGAGGAGAAAAGCTGATCTGGCCAACTCACAGCTGTGAAGGCTGTCTGGTGTTTTGCAGAGCTGCTGCTGGGCATGCAGGAATGCTGTTGTGTAGGAATTGCCTACCAATGTACAAGTGGTGCTAAGGAGATGAAAAAAACTCCAGCAAAATTTCATACCAGAGCTGCCACCAAAGAAATAATTGCCAGTTTGCCCTTGAACTGATTCCACAGTAAATCTTTTTAGATGGAAATCTTCCTGCTGCCACCAGCTCACCCTTGCTAGTGTCATCAGAGATCTCCAACATTTCACCTTAAGCTCCAGCTCTAAAGTGGCCTGACCAGTGAAAAAGTGAGGCCAATTCACACCCAGTGAGTCCACAGCTAGGGCAATGACATGTGCCACTGCATGTGATCATCTCTGCAATGCTCAGGAGCTCAGTCACTGCTCTCTCCCTTTGTAGGATGCTTCACAGCCTCACTTCCAAGAACTTCCTTTACATCCTAATTCCACACATGAGCACCTTGCCCCTTGGTAGGTAGGAAAATAGAGAACAGGACAAATCCAGTTAAAAAAAAAGATATTAAAGACTTGATAGCTTGTTCCTTTGGCCTCTCATTGCTTCCCCTCTCCTTCCATCACACGCAGGATCTACTTTTCTACATTATTGAAGGCTTTCCTATGTATTTAAAGCTGTTTTACAGCTGAAGTCCAAGCCACGTCTCATTGTTTGCAGTATGAAGGGGCAGTGGGTGTGGGGCCTGCATAAATTAAAAGCTTTCAATAAAATGCGAGATCACGGTTTCCCCAACTCAATTCACTTCCCTTGGAAAACCAATCAGTGGGATTTTGACTCTGACTTCTGTAGTAACCACTGCACAGAGGTCTTTTATCTCAGTGTCTGAAGAGGTTTGATTTGGGTTTTGCTCTTACATTACTGTTTTCCAAACACCTACCCCAGCCTTACCTACATTGTTTGCTAACTAAGATATGCATGTAAATGCATATCCACGTATGCATAAAGGATGCTAAATAATTTAAGGACTTCTTTTTTGCCTTATTTATCAATCTAATTTTGTCCTCACAAAGTTCCTCTCACTTCTACCACAGAATATATACAAGGATATCCTCTCCTCTCCTCTCCTCTCCTCTCCTCCCCCCCCCCCCCCCCCCACCTCCACCCCCCCCCCCCCACCCCACCCCCACCCCCGCGCCCCCC
>WAAE01010374.1:41585-61155 GCA_013400495.1 Nicator chloris
CTCTCCGAACCTCTCCTCTCCGAACCTCTCCGAACCTCTCCTCTCCTCTCCGAACCTCTCCTCTCCGAACCTCTCCTCTCCTCTCTCTTGTCCCCTTCTCTGGGAACACGTCATGTCTTCTTTACTAATGCTAATCAATTTTATTGTCTTGCCTTGCTAGGTGGTACCTGAATTTGTTTTAATTCTTGTTACAGACACCAAGAATATCCGTCTGTTGTAAATTTGAAGACAGAAGTTCAGAGCCCTCCAAGAACTCACACAGCCAGTTCAGCAAGGGGCTACAAAGGCTTTTTGGGAAAACATAGGGATGACTGTTATAAGAAGATACCATGTCAGTGTAGAAACATTGGCAATCATTAATCAAATATTAGTAAAGGAACTAAATGTTTTTTATGTCCACAGAGGACTATCATTTTTAGGAAAATGTCAAAGTTCTGCTGGGCTTTCTTCCTTTGGCACGCAGATGACATCCATCCCAGATCCAAAGGGATGAACCATTATTACTAGCAGAAGGGGTTTATAATTGCATCTCGCTCTTCTCTTCTAAACAACTTTTCAATTGCTTCTTTATTATTATTCACATCAAGGCCTGGCACTGCAGAAAAGGCCATGTCCCCCTGCAAGTGCTGACAAAACTAAAAAGTGGAATAACTAGGAGGGAAAGGCATGAAGCAGACAGCCAAGGTCATCCAAAAGGTCAATGGAGAATATTTTCTTTGCAATCTTCCATATGGCCAGAGCTCTCAGCTGCTGGATGGGAAGGAATGAGCCCCACACCCAAGTAACTTGCTCTCTACACCCCTGGTCAGCCGAAGGTGGAATGTCTCTCAGAGATTGACAAGGAGTGTTAAGTTCTGAACTGAAGAATGGCAATTCAAAAAGAATATCTAAATACTCATTCTTGCTTTGCTAAGTCTCTGATGCCTTTCTGCTGTTTTTTTACCTTGGAATAGCCTATCCTGGTACATGTTAGCCTAGATTCATGTTCCCAGTGAAGTCAGGGCTCATATTCTGGCCTTGCTTTTATAGGAGAGAGATATCGTAATGCTTGGTCTATCAGAGCCAAGAAAGAGACCTTTCATAATGAACTAAGAATTCTCCTAAAAATGCAAGGAAACACTTAATTTCTTACCCAAACTGAGCAGACAGGCTGCTTAATCACATCCCCAGAAGCTGATATCTGCAGAGACATCTCCCAACAAAGGCACAGCTCCACCAGCCCATCCAGGTGGGGAAGGTCAGGAGCCCTCCCCAGTGCTGCCAGACAGTATGGAAACACAGTTGGAAGAGTAAAAATGTCTTCCCCCCACCCCTCCAAATTTGTTTCCCAGTCTGTAAGTCAGAAGATTCTCCTAGGCTTCAAACATTTTCCACTTGCTTTCATGCTACTGAGCAGCTATTCTGAGCTCAGCCTGCCCCATCCTGTCTTCCTCTGAGAGGCTGAGATGAAAACTATCTGCAGTCTCCAGCCTCCCTTTTCTGATCTTCTCCCTGCATGTTTTATTATTTTGCTTTGACTTGGCATCTTTTTCCAGTCACAGAGCACTTCATAAAATCCTGAGCCACGTGCTTGGATTGGGACAGGTGGTATCACAAATGGGTGCAAAGCCACATTGCCTCTAAGGAAGCATCTGCTCATTGGAGTTAGGGCAGTCTTACACTCTAACTGATTTTACTGAAGGGATAATCAGTTTGTGGATATTATTGGTGCATAGATGCCTACTCTGATGTAGGTGGGCTCTGGTTTCATATCTTCTCTGTCCCATAGAGGTGTCCCCCTCAGGGACATCTAAGGAGCAATTAATCTTAGAGCAGTCAGAAACACTTCACAAACGCAAAAGGAGCAAGACTCATTTAAAAACACAGCTGCTAATGTGAGAAAAATTGAGAATCTGGCCAGTAGCAAACCTGCAATTAGAGGTTTCAAGATGTTAAGTGAATGCAAGTAATGCTGCAGCTTAAGCAAGAGCAGATTCAATATCCAGCTGATGTGTTTATCACAAATGTGGTAATAGAGATTTCTGGTTTATTGGCTGCTACTTTGCCTAGTGTTCATAAATGACTGATACTTAATTAATTGAAGGCAGTGTTACAGGAACCAATCTGCTGACAAAGGTTTCTCTAAACCAGCAGTTGTCATATTTATTTTGATCTCAGACAGGCAAGTTCTCAGTTATTATCATTTCTCAGACAAACTAGCAAATAAACATGAAAAGAAACAAAGAAACAGTAAAGAAGAAATACCTGAAAAAATGTTTTTATGCTTTTTCCCCCCCTTCCATAAAAAGACTGTGTTCAGAAATAACTTTCATTATTTTTGTTTGGGTTTTACATTTGTTTTTTTTTTTTTCTGGAATAGGACAGCAAATTTTCTGTGGTTATAGGTGAATCAGGGTCAAAAAGCAACCTCTTCCCTCATATTTCATGGTACACAAGAAGCAATCCTCACGTAATCAATAATTCTGTTTATACCAACAAATAGACTGTGCCTCAGACCACATTCTGGCCCTGGAGGCAGGGGCACAATGTGCTCACTTCTAAGAACACCCACACCATTATCAGCTGGATGGAGAGGATTTACCAACCCGGAGTGGACTCTTTCCCATGCTGTCTCCCAGGTCATGCCCAGTCACTGTTCTGGAAGTCTTAACTGACAAAAACAATGCTGATATTTGCCAAAACTTGAGATTTAACAGTTTGACGAATGATGGCGAGTGCTCTGTGTAGATTTGTCCAGTCTGTGCAAGTTAGGGCACAGTCCAGACCCCAAGCACAGGAACATGGTTTTTATGTCCTGAACTGAGGAAGCCATGAGCAATATTTCTCCAGGAAGTATCTCAAAAATCTTCATCAACGCTTCATATACCCAGCTTTGTTTTTCTGCTTTGCCACGGTCCATCTGCATGACCTTGGGCAAGTCACTCTCTGACTGGGCTGCAGACTGCAGTGAACAGGCTACTGTGTCCCCAAAGCCACAGAACCTGGCATTTATCTTCAGTCTGGTTCACCTGCACTTGCCTGCAATGACCCCTGAGTAGCCAGAGTGGATTTTAAACCCATCTCAGGCATTCTGTGCCCTGAATGTGAGTGCTGTGTCTCTGCTCCTTCTCTGGTGAGTGGAGAAACCAAGTTCCTGACTTACGGAGGGATAGTGAAAGTAGAAGTATTTAGGGATAACTTATAAAAGTTCTTCCAACACTACAGCAAGTAACAGTTAAACAATTATCCTTCACATCCAGATTTCCTCACAAATGCCAAGCAGTTTCATAATTTTGCAGCCTGAAAACAGCTTCTTCAAAATCAGAGCAGTTTGCTGAAACCTGAGTGGTTCCCACAAAGTTCCTGTGGAAAACCTGCCAAGAACTCACCCCCTGTCAGCCTTCAGCCAGCCTCACCCGAGAGGTTTGAACTGATTTGGCCTCCATCAGGATATGAGAAGAGAGACAAAGTGAAAGCTTCTCAGAAGGCTTGAGGGAGATAAAAAACTACAAGATGTTTTTGCAGCTCCCAGATGGAGCAGGAGTGGAACAGCTCAATGCCATCATTGTGGTTCCCAGACCAGCACAGTTTGACACTTGACCCATGTCAGCTGAACACATATGGGGCACCTTCACAGTTTATAAATCCCCCTATTGTCTTTAGAAGAATTTTGTTCAATTTGAGGCCATTATTAAAAGAACAAAACAGAGCAAAACATACTAGTATTAACCAAGCAACATGACCTTTGGAAATTAGGCAACCTAGAAGATCCTGGTGGGTCCTAATGGTATAGGAAAGTTTAGCTGGCAAGAATCCCAAGGGCATGGATCAGTGAATGTGATGAACACTGGACAACCTGAACAAGAGCAGGAAGATTGGGCCCTCTTGTTTGCAGCCCCATGAGGTTTAGCCACAACTTTTCCTTAATGTGACAACTCAAGTGTGAAGAAATACAAAACCTCACAGATACAGCCACAGGAGTTGTTTTCCTTTGCTGAATGTCCAGAAACTCATCTACCCAAGTGGGTGTAGAATCTGAGATGTTTCTGGTTAAAACACCTCAAAACACCTCAAAACAAAAAATACGGGCCTGAGTTTCCACAGCCTTTGCTCAGAGGTGCAAAGAGAGGGAGGTCAGTAAACAGCCTGAGAGCCAGGATTAAACTAAGATTTTGCCCGTGGTTTGAAGGAGATCACGAGAGGTTGCCCACAACTTCCTAACCCTTGGTAGATGGGACAACAGAGATGACAGAGTTAAACTAGTGAATTAATTTATACAAAACACTAATTCAATCCCAGCAGCTGGAGCCAAAGAGACCAGAGAAGGAGAGTCTCTGCAGACACACCATTGCTGAAGACCAGCGCAGGTTCAGGGCTGACCACAGCTCCTTCACAGAGTCCTTACCATATAAGAAGAAGGAAAATTGTGGCAGAGTATGTTTCTCTTTCTCAGTAAAAGCAGGAACTATCCCTAGCCACAGAACTGGGTTGTAATTGCTGGCTTTTCTCTGAAGTGCAGTCACAGGCTTTGGCAGCTTTACCTTCTTTCACTGGGAAGAGGGCAGAAAGCTCCCTGCTCTGTCCAGCTTTAAACTGAGTTACTTAAGGGCATTCATTCCCTCTCTCAGATGAAACACAGGTCTTTGGGGGATTGAAGGTGCTGGGATGGTGTTTGGCAGTGCTCAGAGTTAGACTTCTATGTTTTGGGAAAACCTTTCTCTCTGTGTGAATTATCTGGCAATCCAATAAGTAGCTAACCCAGACCATATTATCTTTTCCTGTGCTTTTATCTTTGAAAAAAAGAGGAGCCGTAGGCAATCTTCTAATGGAAAAAACCACCTTGCAAGTGACCGCATCCTAGTTTTGATAAGATCAGTTAGTGTTTGTCTGGAGAAGAAAATTAACCTGGGTTGAGAGAGCAGGGTCACTGTTTTTTGTATAAAGCTGGTTTGTAACACTATTAGTCTAGATTATCAGTGTTCTCCACTGAACTACTTTAATTTTAATTCTAAAAATAAGCAAAATGTAAAGGATACATTTTAATTCTGCAATAGCGGGATTGTCTTTGCAGCATGCTAGAAGATAAAATTTGTTCAGCGATATTTAATCCAGAATAACTTGTTTCTCTGAGCACTCCTTGCACTCAGGACTTTCCAACAGTAGCAAGGACACCTTTTCATTTCCACACACTCAACTCAGGCAGCCACAACTCTGTACAAAGCAATTACTGTAACATCTACAGCCTTGGGACCAAATCCAAGCTGTTCCACCTGGCACTTTTACTGAAGAAAAAAGACAATCAAATAAAATCAATCTAATGTCTCTGCTTCAGATTTTGGAACAGGTACTGACTTTATGGGATCTTTTTCTGGTAAATGTACAGTAAGGAACAAATTATAACTTCAGGATCTTAGTGCTGGTACTTGCAAGACCGTTCCTTACCCCTGAGGAACTCTGAAAAAGAGGGAGAGGTAACCCCAGAGATCTCTGGTTTACAAGAAGGAGCATATCCTCTCACCTATGACATGAGCCATGAGCAAATAGTGTCCTAGGGAGTTTGTTACACTCTGTTAAAAATATCCTGCCTCTGGTGCAATGCCCAGGGGAGCATGCAGATATACTGTAATCCACAAAACTTCTTTCATGAGCTACCTGCAAACTTTGTACCTTATTTACTCACAGCAGGTTACTACTGGTGAGCGGAATTGCTCCAGATGGGAGGGAAAGCAGATGGGTGCTTGTGTGCCAGGGAAATAGTCCTGAGATAATTTGTGCCAAATTGTTTATTCTTTTAATTGGGAGGACTGAAACTTCTTTCACCTTTTACCTTGTTTCAACTTTGCTGGAAGCCTCCAGCTGGTGGGATCCACCCCAAAGCTCCAGCCCATCCATCAGCGACAGAGTTAATAATTTTTACACTGAGAGAAAAAAAAAAAAAAAAAAAAAAAGAAAACCCACAACCCAGTTCCCTTCACCTTCTTTGCATGCAGCCAAAGAAGGCAGGACACCTGAATTGCTTCTGGCCCAAACCTCCTGCTGCTCCTACAGCACTGGCAGGGGCAGGGCGGCACAGGACCTCACTGTGCCTTTGAGGAAAGCTTTTCCTGGCCACATTAAAGACAAATTATCCCACCACAGCAGTGAGGCTGGAAAAGGTGATAGTGCAAACCAGCTCTCAACCCCCCACCGACCTCCTGTCCCTTTCCCCCCACGTACTGAACCTTCAAGGCATTGCAAGGTCTCCCGGTGCTCAGGTTCTTCTCCGCTCCCTTCTCCTCCTGCTCCGGCAGCTTCCAGTCCCCCACCCTCCCTCCTCGCCCAGAACAAAAGCAAGGCACCGGATTCAGCTGCTTCACGAGGAAAGCCAAGATCACACACATTCCGATAGAGAGAGATAGATATGATTATATTTCTCTTTGCTGTTTAGGACAAGAAATGAAGTGCTGCCTCTTTAATTGGCAAAAGCATGCAGTAAGAGCATACCTTTAATTTAGTGTTGGGATAGCTCACTTGCACCCTGGCTGTTGTCTTATTGGAGAGGGCAGCCTGCCTCAGATCCTCTAGCACTGATATAATATCATCCAGCACGCATTTCTTATCCTGATTTCTCAACACACACAGATGGGAAAAAGTATAATTATAGCCTTTGTAGTTCACCTTCATTTCCAGCACGGCTCGGTGGATCTGCAGGATCACATCAGCCTGATGCAAAATATTGCCTCCGGGTTTGGAGAGGAGAATCACCCTGCCATACCTCCCCGGGGTGTGCAAGTCCGAATACAGCTGGCTTTTGGATTGATCGAGGGAGAAAAGGCTGCTGGCTAAGCTCCTCTCGATCTTGGCCAGGCTGTGGCTGGGGGCTACCAGGCTCTCCAGGTCAGTGTCAGGCTGGAAGCGGTTGAGCAGGCTGAAGCCGAAGATGATGGTCAGGACTGCGGGCACAGTGAGGAAAAACACCGGATGCCTGCTCACGAATAAGCCCAGCTTGTAGAAAAACGACTGGAGCCCTCTGTGTATCACCTGCCGCAGCATCCTCCACCAGATCCAGCCTGCAGATGCTCCTGGCCGTCTTAGAAAGCACATGTGACATGTGTAGCTCCTTACCCCTTCCTGCCAGTTTCCCTTTCTCTCTCCCTCTCTCTCNCAGGCGAGGCTCGGGCGCTGCACCGGGAGCGCTGCCGGCTCCGCAGTGCCCGCTCCGCTCCGCGCCCCGCGCAGCCCCGCGCCCGGCCCCGCTGCTCCGGGAGCTGCGGGCAGTGCCGCCGCTTTCCCCCTCCGCCCCTTCACACACACACGGAATTCGCCGGGGCCGGAGGATGATGCTGCATTTTAACGTCCCCGACCCCTCCGTGCCCCTCCCTCGCTCCCCCTCCCCATCCCCGCCGGTTGCCGGAGGAGGGAGAGCTCTGCCCGGAGACTTGGCGATCCGCTTTCCCACAGCAGCAGCAGCGGCAGCCGCCGCGCTCCGCTCTCGTCCCGCGGTCCCACGGCTGCTGCATCCCCACGCCGCACTCCCCTGTCCATCCCCCGGTCCCGGGGCTGCTGCATCTCCTGGCCGCGCTCCGCTCTCGGCCCCCTGTCCCACCGCATCCCCCCCGCACTCGGCTCTGCCCCATGCTCGCTGTGGCTCTCGGGGGGGCGGGAGGACACGCTACACGCGGTACACACTGCTCCAGACAAAGCTCGCTGCCCAAATTTCCCCTTTCCCCTATTTGCTGCCCGGGGTCGCCGGGACGGAGCTGCCCCGTGCTCCTGTGAGGAGGAGGGTGACCCCGGGAAATGCTGGACACAAGGGGAGGAAGGGGAGAGGAGCTGCTCCTTTCTGCCGCCCCACACCCTGGCACATCTCCCTCAGCCGGCTGCTCTCTCAGCAGTGACCCAAGAGAGGTAGGACACATCTCCTGACACCCTCCAGCCGAAAAAGAGGTTTTCCAAGCAAAGACACCAGCAGACCATTACATAAGAGGAGGAAAATTCTGCAGCTCCTTCGGACCAAAGCAGAGCAGCAGAGAAATGCATTTGCAGCAGCCAAGCTGCCCACCAACTCTCCAGACAGCAAGCTCTGCTCCTCTGGGAGCCTAAGCCAGGACTGTCCGGGAGAGCAGGTCCAGCCCCAGCAGAGCTGACAGCCCCTTGCAGGAATGGCAGGAGGAAAGGCAGGCTGGCTTTGCAGGAGCTTTGTACTTAACTTGTAATTCCAAATCACAGAAGCATAATTAAAAAGCAAAATTCAAAATATGCAGCTCTCTGCTTGGTGTCTCCCCTTTCATCAAATTTCTTCTAAGTTTTAGTGAGTTTTGTCAAGCAGAAATTATTTATTTTGAGATGGGACCAAGGACACTGCAAAGTCTGAGAGAACAAGGCTCTTCCATAATAAACCCCTACAGAAACAAGAGGGTGAGTGGAAACTGGGGAGCTCAAAAATGTCAGTTAGGAGCCTTTGTCTGATTCAGTACTAGACAAACAGCAGGCTGCACTCAGTTTGAAGTATTTATCAGTGTTTTGGAGGAGAAACAGCATATTCAGCAATTCCTTTCATGCTGATGCCCCTTCTACACATGCTCCTACTGCTACTAGCAGTTGGACTTGAGGGCCTTTGAGGTCTTTTCCAACTTCATCATCCTATGACCCTACAACTCTGAGTGGATGAACAGGACTGGTGGAGAAGGAGCCAAACTCAGATGACTTTGGACAGCCCATGTTAGGTTGCAGAGGATTCAGATTGGGAGCCTGAAGCCTTTCAGAAGTGTGGAAACAACTGCATTGGTAAATCTGGCTTAATGTTTAGGTACTTGATTGGGTGCTGCAAGCACATCATGCCTTTCAAACTCCGGCTGTTTTTATTTAGTGGCCAAGATATAGTTGATCTGCAAATGCGGGCTGGAGTTCTTACAGGCAACAAGGAGAGCTCTAAGGTAGGAAGTTCTCTAGAAAAGACTCTGTCAGCCATCTATCTGCACAGTTTAAGGTACTGCCTTCCTCAATAACCCCAGGAAATGCTAAGCTCCATTGGTACATATTACAGCCCTTTGTCTATTTTATGATGTACTTATGCCAATGGTTGAGTGCTCCCAGAGAATAAATGCAAAGGCTTTATTGAGCCTTTGTACTTACACACAGAAGTGAGACCTTGGGTGGGAAGCCAGAGCCTGATTCCTAATTTCTACATGTGCAGGCTTGTAACAGCCCTTGACAAAGTGTTGTGACCATGTCTAAGCTGTGGGTGGCAGAGATAGCTGGGTGCTGTGGGCCTGGAGCCTTTGGATCCTTGGCACTTATTGCTCCCATGACTGAGGTAGTGTTGGGAGCTGGTCTGGCAGGGAGAAACCTGGAATCACTTCTCTTGGCTGCTATAGCCTTGCCCAGTGGGTCCTTCACAGAGCTGAGGAGCTGAGGATCTTGGCCAGATCATAAAATGACAGAATGGTTTGGGTTGTAAAGGACCTTAAAGAACCCCCAGTTCCAACCCCTTGCCATGGGCAGGGACACCTTCCTCTAGATTGCTCAAAGTCCCATCCAACCTGGCCTTGAACACTTCCAGGGATGGGGATCCACAGCGTCTCTGAAAAACTTGATCCAGTGACTCACCACTTTCACAGTAAAGAATTCCTTCCTAATATCTAATCTAAATCTACACTTTTTTAAGCTTAAAACCATTCTCCATTGACCTGTTAGGTTGCAGACGGTAATTGAGATTATTTGTTGCAGCCAGTGACCACAGGAACAATTCAGGAACACAGCACAAATTGACTGGACCACCCTGGGACTGGCACGTCCCTCTAGTGCCTGAACAAGATATGGCAAAGGATGATTTTTTCTGCTGCTTCTCGAGGTCTTGGACAACACCAGGACAACACCAGGACAACTGCCAGGATGCTGCACTGGAGCATTCCAACACGGCATGGCTGAAACACGGAGCAGGCAAGGAGGGGGCAAAGAAAGCTGCAGTGAAAGGTGTGACTGAGGAGGTGCTGCTTCCTTCCTGAGCAGGAAGATAAAGAGTAGTGCCAAAGGGCACTGCCAGCTGCTCTTGCCTGCCCCTGGGATTACACAGTGACAACACGTAATCTGGCATTAGTGCCAGTAAAACTGGCTTAATTTTTAGATACTTGAATGGGTGCTGCAAGCACATTGTGTCTTTCAAATTCAGGCTGGTTTTGTGTAGTGGCCGAAATTCTGCTGATCTGAAGGTGCCTGCAAGTGTTACCCCACAGGTAACGTGGATGATAAAGTGAGCAGTGCATTATATTGGTCATCCCAAATGGCAAAATCCATGGAGGATCTAAAAAGTCAGCTTGAGGTACGTCTCGGAGATAGGGCATCAGCATCTTTTCTGAGAACAGCGCTGGGATATGCTGATATTTATATCCTCCCTGGTGTCATCCAATGAATCCTCTTTAAAGTGGAATAACAGACATGTCAGGGATGTTAGCTGGGGAAGCTGAGTGATGGTTCACAGAGTCTGGAGCTCAGAGAAATAGCAAACCACAGAGAAAAACTAAAAACACTCCAAAATATTTGGGACGATTCAGCTTGGAAAAAGTGCAGATCTGTCTGAGGAAAATAATTGAAGTTGCCTATTCCCAGAAAGGAGACAACTTTGGAAACAAATGATTCAGCACAAAGAAAATAGTGGGATTACAGCACAGGGCAAAGTAGGCATGGTTTTGGAAAAGGCTTTGGAAAAGAGTAGAAAGTCAAAGCAAAGCAGTTTTACTTGCAGGGAATCTAAAGCAAGGAGGACTGGAGCAGTCCTTGTGATTCTCTGATGAGGCTGCACTGGTGGACGGTGTTCAGCTCAAAGAGCAACTGATGCACCAAAGTTTAAATAAGAATTATTGACATGCTTGAGGGGTTGGCATAGGTGCACTGATTAGGTACTGAAAAAAGGTTGATTGGGTACCCAGGAGCCAGATTGCCACATGGAAATTCAAAAACAAGTAAAGGCACAAATGGCCCTATTGACATAGTGATTTTAAGTTGTTATGATTTAATAGCTGGGTGGATATAGTAAAAACTAATGGTATAAAAAGACATTAAATAGTGAAAAAATAATGCAGAGAGATAATTCAAAATAGCAACAGAGGCTGTGTACATTAGAGCAGGTAAAACAAGGTTCAGATCAACTAGCAGTTCATGTTCATACACTTTCATGATTTTCTACCTCAAACTGGGGAAGAAAAACTCTAATGTGCTATAGAGTTTAGTTTTAGAAATGTGGATCATAAGAAAAATCCCTTAGGAATCCTCATTTCAGTTCTGAGCTTCACTGAACAGCAGGGCCAGCACTGCACAGGGAGAGCAGGGATGGGAAGGGGGAGAGAGAGGAGCTTTGTTTATCTTACTGGAGAGCAGTGGAGAAAGGATGTGAGAGCTGGGGTGACCCTGCAGGGGAAAAAATACAAAAAACTTGTGGTCACTGGTTGAATTGGCTGTTGTGGTTCTGTGCTATGTGGTGGTCTTGAAAACAGCTGAGAAAACCCTTCCAGTTACAGAAGGGGAGGGAATGAAGCACTGAGGTGCCTTTTAGGGAGAATGTCAGGCCCTGCAGGACCAGAAACCTGCACCCATTGGCACTGGAGATTTTATACAGAAACACCTGACACTGCTGAAAAGTCTGGACAGCCAGGCTGTCAGGAGAGGCACAGGACGCTGTGATGGCAATAAGAAAAGAGTAAAAGCTAAAGAGCCTTTGAGTCTCTGGTATGGGAGGAAACAAGTATTGCATTATGTATTGATATATTTTCAAGTATTCAGCTTTATTGTGAAAGTTTTATTCCCTCATTTGGGTTTTATTTCCTGAAGTAGCTGCAGAGTGGTTGCAGGGAAGTTGCTAAAATGCTGCTCACATAAGTAAAGAACGCCAAGCCAGGGTTTTCAAAGGGTTAATATTTGTTGGATAAACTTGGTCAATTCTTCCACATATGAAAAACAGATTTTGAAAAATATTGGGTGTAAACACAGTGCTTTATTCTACATTGAGAGGATTGTTTTGTCTCTCCTACAACAAGTTTAGTTTTGATATTAAAAACCTGTGAATCCAGCTTTTGAGAGCATGTTTCAGGTAATTTTTCCCCCCTGATTAATTCTGAAAATCTTAATAAATTTGAGGGGTTTAAACAAAAATTTAGAAGCTTTCTTGAAAATTTGTTAGAAAGATAGAGACAGGTTTTTCTCCTGTTTAGGTTCTTTCTTTGGTTGCAAATCCATCCTTGCCATTTTCTAAGCTTTTACATCTAATTCACACTGTAACCTGATAAAAGCTCCCAGTGTTAGAAAAGAACTGCAAGATCTGAACAAGTAAGAGCATCATAAAATGCATAATGTTAATGTTATTATATTTCTTGAGAAATATAATTTCTTGAAAAATTAAAATGCTGCAGGAACACAGCTTGTGAAGATAGCTGGGAGCAGCAGGCAGTTAAGTAATATGTTCTGTGTGGGTGGGGAGGTTAAGTTGTGGTTTTGTTTTCTTTTGTTAGAGAGAAAATATTGATTCATCTGGACAAAATGGAAATGACTAAGGAAGCTTCCTCATATGAGTGAAAAAATCAAACAAACGCATTCCCACATGTGTTCCTTATTACTTCTGCAACAATTAAACCCCATCTTTTCAGCTCTTGCTGCTGTGCTTCCTACTATCATAAAAGGCAAACAATGAATATTCATTTCTTCTGTCACCATATGACTAGATTCTCATGTCTCTGCCTGTTTGGAAAAGTACTTTGAAAACAAAGGTGTCTGCTACAACCCATCCCTAGATGGAGATCTGTGGCACTGTCAATTATACCTGCTCCCCACGTCCTCCATGAGGGCTTTACACAGACATCAAATCTGTGTTGTGACTTTTCAAACCAGCTGGGGAAAGCACTGCAATGTATTTTTAATGTTGCAGTTCCAGAGGAAGGCAGAAATCCTCTCCCAAGCACAGGAATCCCAGTAAGAAAATAGATGGTATTAATTCTTGGTCTGACAACATCTTGGATGCTTGCCTTGTGCTATTTCACCTCCTTATGGAGGATGGAGGGCAGTGTTGTCCTTTAGCCCAGATCAGAGGGTGATGCCCTGATCACAGCAGTGTTATTGTCAGTTCACAACGGTGGGTTCAGGATTGAAAGGCAATACCAGAGATCCTGTAGAAGAGACCACCTTTATAAAGCATCCTCCTAAGAGGATCTTGCTTCTCCTTTGTTGCAGCTGCCCCTGCTAATTCTGTCCTCTTCGTCTGCTGCTTTGGAAGTGGCCTGAGACGGCCTTTGCTGTGAGTCCTGTGAGGGCAGAGATGAGTGTGGTGAGAGAAGCTGCTGCAGAAACTGATGAGGAGCAGCAAAGAACAGCCAGATCGAGGACTCTGCTCCTTTAGACTGACACGAAATCAAGAGAAATGCAATAACTCTCCCAGTGATATTGTTGGCTGTTAAATATCATGAGGGCACGGTGGTTTCAATAAGAGGTAAAAAGGAATATGAAAACTAATTGATTTATTTCCTAGGAAAGGAGGCTGAAGATAAAGTACTTTGTTACTCCTAAAAGCGGCATTGCTTTAAGATATTTATAACAGGGAGCCAGAGAACTTGTTTAGTGAATAGCAAACCTACACGGTCATCAGTCCATGCAAAATGTATCAGCACATCTTCTTTCTTTCAACATTTGAAAAAATCTGACATCAGCAAACCCATACCAAAACCAAAAACACAAAACCAAACCAAAACTAACAAAGAACAAGCAAATAAATAATCCTAAAACAACACCAACAACAAACAAAATCCTGGGAACACAAACAGGAAAAAAACCTATCAAAAAACCAAACCCAACCCAGCGTGACTGTGATTACAGGAGCGTGAAGCATTCGCAAGCTGCCTGTAAGGAATATGGTCTTGTTCCTGCCTTTTCCACATTGCTCCCATGGAGTGGTACTGAAAGGGTTCTGATCCATCAGGGCTGGAAATGTTCTGTGAACTTGGGACATCAGGACACACTTCTGTGAACCACTGAATGTTCCCAGTCACAGTTGTGATGGGTGTCGAGCTGTGGGCATGACTCTCCTGGTAAACCAAGCAGTGCCAGGGTCCAGCTTCTAGCTCTGGGCCCAGCTGGCACAACCTGTCAGTGTCTATAGCCATGAAATATCCCTGTCTCTGGAATAGGGGAGCTGCATCCAAAGCAACCATTCCGAATAGTCCCTGGCTGGTGCTGTATCCAGAGCCACTCTCAGGAATGCATTGGGAAAGTGCTGGAGGTTTCAGGCCAGAATAATTCCAGCCACCATTCTAAAACTGCAGAATATAGATGATTGCATTCCAGTGCTTGGGAATGTTCCCTGGCAGTGTTTACTCTACTGACAGAGGTAATTATAGGATGGGATTTTTCTAATCAAATGTAGATGCCAGCATCTGGGACAGTTGTCTGGGACTGCCCCAGACAATGTACTGTTGATGACGAGAAACACTTGGCCAGAATTTGTCTCATCATATGAGATCTACTTGTCACTGAGTGGATCTAACCACAGTCACAAGGATTGCTTCATAAAAGCTGCATTAGATAACACCAGCTGCAAGAGGAGCCCAGGAAGACCAGGTCACTGCATTATGAACAACACAAACCAGTACACACAACACAGTGTAACAATATTCCAAAAGCAGGTATTGAGGACAGTGTTAGGAGCAAAATGGAGCAAAAATCTGTGACAGAACAGTGATTCAGTCTTGAACTCATAAACAATCCCTGAACGACCTTTTCCTGTATTTTATTGAACTTCTATCCTCTTATGCTTCCTCAGCTTGTATCTTCTGGCTGCTCTCACAAGATGTGACTAAGTCTGTGTATATCTGAATATATGGGGACCTGGTTCTGTTTGCAGGTCCCTTGGCAGCAGTGTAAGAGCAATCATCACAATTCGCATTTATACACTTCCTTCCACCTGATAGCCTCAAAGTGCTTTACAAATACTGATTGGTTATATTTCACATTACTCCTGTGGGATGGCTATAAAGTAGAAAAATAGAAGAGCGGATTATGAATGACTGGAACTAAGGCATAGGCAAAGAGAAAGGAAAAACTGAGTGTTAGATAAAGGAAAGACTGTTATTTCTTCATAAAACCAGGAACGCGGTGATTTTGTCTCCATTTACACCAGCTGGAAATTCAATTTTCATGCCCTAAATTCCTGGCAAAGCAAGAATTTAATTCAGGTCATATTTTGTCCTTAATGAAAACTCTGGATGCTCTTAACTCTTGACACAGCACATGCACTACCGAGACTAAAGGTGATTCCCAGGTGTGCTGTCAGGTTTTTGTCGCACTGGACTAATTTAGTGAATTTAAAGGCAAGAAAGGCTGAGTGAACGATACAGATTTCCCTGTCAGTTGAGACTGTAGATTTATATAGGCCAAATGATCCAAGGGGACGTGATCCAGTTTATCTGACTCAGTGTCAAGTTCCTCCCAAAAGAAGAACTGAAATTCCCAACATGGTCAGTGGAGATAGACAGGGTGCTCTGGAGGCCTCCAAGGAGATATCTTGCCTGCCTAAATTCAATCACCTAAATTAGATAATGTGGATCTTTACAAGGGTTTCAAGTCACCTGTCATCACTACTTGCCTGGGAATGTGGATGCTTACTGTAAGACTGCTCTGATAGGAGCCAAAAATACAGCAGTTTGTTAGAGAGACAACCCAGGAAATCTGGATCCCTCCTAAGGAAAAGATATATAACATCAAAGAATCATCAAGATTGGAAAAAAGCACTAAGATCATTGAGTCCAACCAATGGCAATTGCAACCAGCCTTCCAGAAACATGGATAGCACCAGACCTGGCAACAGTCTGTGCAGAACCCTACCAAGAGTCTCTTCTCTCCATCATAGTTTCCCATTTTGACAAACCCTCTTGCAGGTTTGTGCATTACCCTCCTCTTAATCTCCTATCATTTGCCTTATTAATATGACGTGGAGCCAATTTTTTAATCAAAATGTTATGCAGCAAAAAGTCAAACACCAGACTGAACTCTAAATAGATTATAGCTTTATTATTACCTTAATTAGCCACCCTTGGAAAATTATCAAAAAATTAAATTGCATTTGTTTTATGAGATGTTTTCTGTAAAATTTTGGTGACTAGTATTAATTAAGTACATTCCCTCTTACTTATTTAGTCTTCATTAATTTTGCTTCCCCCCACTCCCCCCGCAGCAGTTCAGTTATTGATGCTGCTGTGGCTTTCTCAGGAAATATAATTTGTGTGTTATTATTGACACATATTACTGAAAAGGGTTCCCACCCTTTGGAATATCCCCCGGATTCTGGTTTTTTGGAAAACTTTCCTCTAGAAACTCTTGGGCATGCAAGATACTTTGTCCCATATGTAAATTTTCCTGTGTTTTACAAAGCCTCTCTCTTTTTTGTGATTGTGCTCAGTACCTGTGTCAGAGGTGCCATTTCAGACAACTTTGATGGGAGGAATGGGAGGAATACAGAAGAAAGGAGAGAGGTAGCAACTGCAGAATAAAAAACCCCCAGTCCCAAATGAACCTGTTAATTTTGAAATGTCAGAATTAGTACAGAACAGAGATCAACAAGCAATTCTGACCTGACCCAAACCCCACCTATTCATTGAAAGTTTGACATTGTCACTACAGCCTCTCTCATACACAAATGCCTCCCTCTCTGCTTTCCCCCGTCCTTCTCCATTTGCATTTATTGGTTCTTTAAAATTGTCTCCTTTAAGCAATTTCTTCTGCCTTTGATGGATGCTAACCCCCACAAAAAACCTCTGGTGTGTGATGGTTTAGATCATTCCATGAGGGAACAAACACTGTGGTACATCATATTAATAATTTTTTTGTAAACTGGATCCTCTTGACTCTTCATCAAGTTATTACAAATATTTGATAACATTTTTCTTCTATTTTCAACAAGAGAATGAGGTGTGATCAAATCAGATGGCTAAAAAAGTGATGCCAGAAATGGAGGAATACAAAATAAATCAGAACAAAAGTAAAAGAGGTTCTGAGAACACTTTGATGAATTCAAACTGGATTCTCAGATAACAAATCGAAAATATCTTGGAACTTTTGTCTGATGTCTGTGAACTCCTAGACGTCAGGTAAGGTCCCATAAGACAGAATAAAGCAAATAAAGTGGAGGTTTTTAAAAAGGAAAAGGAAGAATAGTAAGCCAAAGGCTACTGATCAGTCAACCAGAGGTAATGAAACAATAACTATCTGAAAGCTCACAGAAGGAAATGAGCAGAAATGTGGTTTTGTAAAGAAAAAAAGTGTCAGTTGCTTCCACAGCAGGCTTCAGGATAGCCAAAAGCAGTTGCTAAATATTATACTGTAGGATGTCTGTTAATATTGTTTAACGTTAGTTTACCATAAATAAACTGGAGAAAGATGGTCATGGTAATTCTAAAGTAAGATGGGTGGAAAACTCGTTTAAAAATGACTGCCTGAAAATAATTATCATGTATAGGTTCATTTTCCAAATGGAAATGAAGTCTGTGTTGTCAAGACTCTTCCTTTGGTCTACTATTGCCAAGTAGTTTTAATTATGATGATGATCAAATAAGGAGAGTGAGTTTTCACGTCCTCACAACATGAAGATGTTTCAAAATAAAATAGGGTATTTTCAAAAATAGTCCAACATCACATGGAATGTATCTCTAAGTCATGTCACTTAATCCTGCTGCTTACATCTTAAGGCCTGATGTGGTTTAACATCAGTGTTGCTGAAAGTTATAAAGAGATGAGCCAGAAATAGACTTGATTTGGGCAAGTGCAGTCCAAAGTTGAAATTTTAATTTTGAGTAAAGAGCTCATGGATAAGTTGCTGCTTGAAAGATCCTGTCTCAATGCTGGTTTATAGTATACTCTAAACTTTGATTTCTACTTTTTGGACAAAAAAGGTCACCTCTGCTTCATCTGTTGAAGGACCATTTCTGTTGCTTATACATGAGAAACCATAAGGAGACAAGATAAGTCAAGGCTGATGTAATGTGACTGTCATCTTCTACTCCCATCCCAGAGGGGCATAAATCATCACAGCCTCTGCACCTTCCCCAGGCTGTAGAGAGCTCTGTCATTGCAGTCCTCTTTCTATCTCCTTTGCAAATTCACATGACAGCAAGTTTCAGGAATCAGTGTCCACTTTTCTCATGCCATTTATCCAAGGAACAGCCTCAAAATGCATCAGACAGACTTCACAACAAGCAGGTTCTGCTGCATGGCATGAGACACCATACCTCAACGAACCATGAATTGCTGCCTCAGTAAATAATTTTCCTCTGATGTTCTTTGCTGAGTTTAATTATTGGGTTTGACTTCAATATTCTTTTATCATCAGCATGAAAATGCTTGCCTGAGCAACTTGTTGCAGCAGAAATCTCATCTTTTGCTATCAATGGTTTTTAATTAAATTGCAATAAAAGATAAAACTTTTCAAAAGCAAATCTACCTCTGTTTAAATATTTCTGTTTCTATCTCCCACGAAGTCAAGCTGCCCTGCTGAATTGGTTATGAAACCCATGAAGAACCTCTTTCATCTTTGCTGAGCTGATTTCAGTGACACACTCTCCCATGGGGAGGGATTATGAAGAAGAATTTCAGTAAACTAATTGCACAGAGCTCTGCTATAAGTCAACCTGATTGCCCTGTCTTTTTTGTGAATGGGTCTGTCTTGCCAAAAGGAGATGAATTAATTTGACTTTGAGGAATGCCATGCCAAGATCATGAAGCACTTTGCATATTAGGACCAACTTATTGAAAGTGATGCGCTACTCTGAGAATCACGGAATCATCACAGAACCATGGAATGGTTTAGGCTGGAAGTGACCCTAAAGATCATCCAATCTCACCTTCCTGCCATGGGCAGGGAAGGCTTCCATTATCCCAGGTTGCTTCAAGCCCTGTTCAACCTGGCCTTGATGAGGCAACCACAGCTTCTCTGAGTAACCTGTGCCAGTGTTTCGCCTCCAGTATCACACTCCTTCCCCTCCCCAAGTGTTTATGAGAATTGTCCCTAATCCAAAACAATCTCCCCTCTTCAAACTTCTCAGTTCTTCATTCTTTACTTATTTTCCATCCTCTTGGGACAGCACAGGTCTCTCTGAGGGTATTCCTTGCAGAATGTGTATGCAAAGGCAAGGAACAAAGGGGACAAGATGGTCTTTTTCAAATATATGGAAAGCAGATTTAAAAGAAGAAAGAATTAGTGTGTTCTGCATGACCTTTGTGACTGGGATAACATGAAATAAACTTCGGCAAGCAAGCTTTTGAATATTGCAGCAAGATCTAACACAGAGAACAAGCAAGTGCTGGCAAAAACCACCTGAGAAAAGGTCCAACCTCTGTCATCAGAAGGTTTTAGGAGTCTGTTATGGCTTTCCTAATATTCCTTGTCTTGAACTGTGGATGCAAAACTCATCAGGTTTGGAGGAGATCATATTTCCCCAACCTTACCCTCCTCAATGATGATTTTTCGGATGGTGGGGATTTGTCCTAAAACACCAAGAGAAAGGAAAAAATACTTTCCTAAAGAATACTTTCCTAAAACACCAAAAGAAAGGAAAAACATATATACATTTATATATGTATA